>JAWPHD010019158.1:0-36871 GCA_037043455.1 Cyrtodaria siliqua
GCACTATTAGTCCTGTTATATTTACTATAGGGATTATATCCCTATTCTAAGTAGAAATGCATTGAGAATGTTGGTCCTTTTCGAAAATCATTTTTGATTTGTCATTAAACATGGCTGCCAGCGGCCATCTTTGTTTACATAGAGTTATATAATAAAAAACTTGTAACGACTACTCCTCTGAAACTACTTGTCAGATGTTCCTGAAACTTCACAGGAATGGTGATCTAGCTATCAAAACCTATCAGTAGAGCTTCAAGGTCATTGACCTCTTGTTTTTTGTGGAAATCAAGTTATAGTACGCTAAAAGTTCTTCGCACAATTTAAATCTTCAGTTTTAAAAGTCTCAGGATTTTTTGTTCAAAAGTGTTGGCAGCCATGTTTCGCGGATCTCTTTCTGTTCCTCCTTTTAGCTTATTAATGTAGACTGTATATATTGTTTTTGATTATTTAAAAAAATAATCCGAAAATGTTCCTTTTGATTAAAAAATCTACAAGAAGTATTGACAACACTATTAGTCCTGTTATATTTACTATAGGGATTATATCCCTATTCTAAGAAGAAATGCATTGAGAATGTATTTTTAACAAAACCATATATTAGATATAATACCATAGCCAATATATATACGTTTTAATTTTTGCAGATAACTAAAACGGCCATTCAGGACAAGTATCTGCAGCACTGCAGTATAAAAATATTAATAAAAGCGACTATGTAGAACCTTGCATGAGAGAAATACAAAACAGACTTCCTGGTCTTCATGGATTGAAAAAGTGCGGTGAATCTCATGTGTGTAAAAACTATATAAATGTTTTGAGACTTATTCTTATATGGCGAGATTCACGTGTACCAACGGTGTTTATTTACAGTATTAATAAATAGAATAAGAGCATCATTCGACGGAGGTAGGCTAAAGCTTGCAGTGCCAGATAAACAATATAGCGCGTATTTTACTCCATCAACAGTTTTGGATGTTTTGTCCAAAATGCAATCAGATATTTAGACGTTCACCAGTCGCACACATGCTGACACATACTGAGGAGACAAGATTCAATGTCAAGTGTGCGATGGCCTGTCACTAACATTAACTTAAGTATCAATGCGTCATAATAACTTCTGGTGAGAAGCCATTGACGTGTCAGTTGTACAAAGCTATAAGTATAAACATAGACATGGAACTGCATAGTGATCGGAAGGCATTTAAGTGTCAGGAGTGTGATAAGAGATTCGCACGATCAACAGATATTAGCAAACACATGCGAATACATACTTGTGAAAAGCCATTTAAGTGTCAGGTGTGTGATAAGAGATTCACACAATCATCACACCTCAGCACGCACAGGCGGATACATACGGGTGAGCAGCCAGTTAAGTGTCAGGTGTGTGATAAGAGATTCTCACAATCTTCACACCTCAGCAGACACATGCGGATACATACAGGTGAAAAGCCATTTAAGTGTCTGGTGTGTGATAAGAGGTTCATCCAATCGACATACATCAGCAAACACATGCTTATACATACAGGTGAGAAATCATTTAAGTGTCAGGAGTGTGATATGAGATTCGCACAATCATCATATCTCAGCAGACATATGCGAATACATACGGGTGATAGCCCATTTAAGTGTCAGGAGTGTGATAAGAGATTCACACAATCGTCAGATCTCAGCAGACACATGCGAATACATACGGGTGATAACCCATTTAAGTGTCAGGAGTGTGATAAGATATTCACACAATCATCATATCTCAGCAGACACATGCGAATACATACGGGTGATAACCCATTTAAGTGTCAGGAGTGTGATAAGAGATTCACACAATCGTCAGATCTCAGCAGACACATGCGAATACATACAGGTGATAAGCCATTTAAGTGTCAGGTGTGTGAACAGAGGTTCACCCAATCATCAAACCTCAGCACACACATGCAGATACATACGGGTGATAAGCCATTTAAGTGTCATGCATGTGATAGGAGATTCGCCCGATCATCATCGCTTAAAACACACATGAACATACATACAGGTGATAAACCATTTAAGTGTCAGGCGTGTGATATGAGATTCACACGATCATTAGATCGTAGCAGACACATGCGGATACATACGGGTTTAAACCGTTTAAGTGTCAGGAGTGTGATATGAGATTCACACGATCATCAGATCTCAGCAAACACATGCGAATACATACCGGTGATAAGCCATTTAAGTGTCAGGTGTGTGATATGAGATTCACACAATCATCAGATCTCAGCAGACACATGCGAATACATACCGGTGATAAGCCATTTAAGTGTCAGGTGTGTGAAGAGAGGTTCACCCAATCACCATCGCTTAAAACACACAGGAACATACATACAGGTGATAAACCATTTAAGTGTCAGGCGTGTGATATGAGATTCGCACAATCATTATATCTCAGCAGACACATGCGGATACATACGGGGTATCAACCGTTTAAGTGTCAGGAGTGTGATATGAGATTCACACAATCATCAGATCTCAGCAGACACATGCGAATACATAAGCTATAAGTGTCAGGTGTGTGAAGAGAGGTTCGCACAATTATCATCGCTTAAAACACACATGAACATACATACAGGTGAGAAGTCATTTAAGTGTCAGAAGTGTTATATATGAGATTCACCGGATCATCAGCGCTTAAAACACACATGAACATACATACAGGTGAGAAGCCATTTAAGTGTCAGGTGTGTGATAAGGGATTCACCCACTCATCAGCGCTGAGCAGACATACCATGATACACACGGGTGAGAGGCCGTGTTAGTGTCAGCTGTGTGATATGGGATTGAAACACTCATCCAGTTTAAACCCACAAAAGCAGAAACATACTAGTTAGACGCATTTAAAGTGCCGCATGTATGCTAATTGTTCGTACAACATTTACATGTAAACAAACCCGTGTGGATACTACTGTTAATATACTGACAAGACGCCGTGTAAGTCAGGTATTTGATTAACAGATTACCAGCTTCATTAATTCTAGAGACGCACATGCGGCACATATCTCTGAGAAGTTGTTTAATTATCAAGCCTATGTAGCAAACGTAACACATAATCATCAATTGTAAACACATAGCATGTGGACAGTACCTCAGTAATTAGGCCTTTTACATAATAGTAATAGTCGTCATGTAACAAAGCCGGGACTGTGAGTCAGTCTATGGGATTCATTAAGGCGGGAGAAAGATTCGTTAAGGCGGGAGAAAGATTCATCTGTAATGTGTATAGCAAGACATTTACAAAATCATCACGTCTGGAAATACATACACTACCAATGTTGCCATATATAATTGTTATACGATTGTCATATAAAACTATTATATGTTATTTATATGAGGCCATCCTTAAAAATATATTTGTTTGCTGTTACCCGACCCAGGATTTTATATGTGGGTAGGTAGGTAGGTGATTTTTTTTTTTTGAAAAGACAGTAAAAAAACATAAGAAATTAAAGAAAAATATATTAAAAACACAAAAAAATAAAAATTGTTAAAGAATTGCTATAAAAAGTTTTGGGTAGGGCCCTTTTGGTAGGTATGTAGGGAAACAGCAAACCAACAATTGTTTATGGTCGGCCTGAAAGGAGTAGTACATGATTCGAATATAAAAACAAAGTATATACATATCATATGAGAATCACGAATGTTGAAAATCATATGAAAACTAGACTTTTTATTAGTTCATTCTCATATGAAAATAATATGAAATCCATATTATATAAGTATCACATGATATGTTTTATATGAGAATCGTGTGTGTCTCATTTTATATACAAATCATATGAGAATGCAATCATATGTTTATTATATATGACAGACTTGCCTGTGTATTCGAATACATACTGTTGAGACGCCACTTACAATAATTGGAAGGTTTAACAGCTAAGTATAATCTCACACATGTAGCTGCATACTGACAAGATGCTATTTAAGGTGTGAGATAAGAGGTTCGCAAATCAATCAGAATTAGACATTTTGATACATATCGACCAGCCGCTGAAAAAAAGTCCAGGTATGAGAGTAATGTTTTCCTTAACAATGTGAAATAATCTCGCATATATATTGCCGAGGCCTGTTTAATGTTTTATGTTTTGTTTTTATCTGCGATCCAAGTTTCACTGAACAATCAGGACTTTTAAAATGGGAACCTGTTTAGTACACCCACAAGTAGAACTTATCTCACATATGCGGATACATACCGCTTTAATGTTCAGGTGTGAGATCCCAGTTTCAATTAGCAGTCTAATCGAATCAAATATAAGATAACCTAATGTCACATAATTATATGGACAGTACAATGTATCGTACTGCCGGTTTCCAGTCATAGTTAATGTAACAAATGCACATATATACTACCTATAGACAACATTTAGATGTCGGGTATACGACAAGAGTTTCGCTTAGGCCACACTTAAAAATATCCTTGTTTGTCCAAACATGACCTTAGATGGGTTTAGATGGTTAGGTAGGCAGATAGGAAAGTGCGTATTTTTTCTTCCATGTATGTCAGACTCTTTTGTGAATACTGTTTAAAGTTTAACTGTTGGTTGGACTTAAAATACCTGTTTGTTCTTAAAGATTAGCTTGCGTTTTTTTTATTCCTTTGTACTTACATGTACTAATGCTGCCTAGTTTGTTAGAAGATGTATCACGGCGGGGATTTCTTTATTTACCCTGTATCGTTTGATTGGGATGACAATAACGTAAGGGTGATGTTTGCTTAGTTTAACACACGCACCTCACAACCCAGTGGTCATTTTTGCCACTGATCCTTCCAATGCGGTATCCCTATTGCCAACCCTTTTATGATTGACATTTCGATTCTTATGGATAACGGGAAGTGTACAGTACTGGTTCTACCCAGGAAAAGTGTGTGGTCTACCTTCACCACAAAAAAATCGACTCTCATATATAACCTTACATGTGTTGAAAATGACGTAAAACACCATACAAACAAACAAACAAACACATGTTTCGGATGTCACATACCGTGCCTTTTAATGATCTTTGTAATTGTTGTTTGTTCTATGCGTGTTTTTTGTTGACTGTGGTGCCTGAATGCTGCATTTTTTGTTTGACTTTTGTATCTACTGTTGAGTATTGCAGTGATGAAAATTTTAACTTTGTATACTTCATATCGAAAACAATTGGTAAACGAAAATAATAAAGATGAGGAGAAAACACTGTCCGTTATTGTTTGTTATTTTACTGTCAAAGGGCAAATCCAGTTTGACCAGATGGGTGAGTGAGAAGGCAATGTTAAACATGTATATATGTATTTGTTTGGCATTATCTGCCGCATGCAACATCCGTTTTGTAGCAACATATTCGTAATTGAATAAAGACCAGTCTGCATTACCCACTGTTTGTGTGATAGTATATACATATCTTTCCCTATGTTTTACAGAACGTGTTTATTTATTTATTTTCTGTTGTAACTGATACCTCCGCCAGGTAACCAAAGATTCCTGCTTTTACTGATAGCTGTCATATAAGCATCCTTGGTGAAGTCTACCATACTAAACCTTCTGTATCTTACTTTCAATAATGTGTACATATACCTGCCAGTTCTGATTCAAACCAAACAACGTAAAAGCTACGATGCATTTTCAATAAGACGTGTTGCATCTCCATCCTCGTTTACTGTGTTGTTGTTTTCGTTCGTGAGCTTGATCAGTTTGTATTGTTGAGACAGCACTATGTGATTTTGTCACCACAAAGTTTCCCTTCTCCAACTCTGCAGGTTCATACGGGTGTTTACGGGTCATGAGTATTAACGGTTTACCAATTTGATTCAGTCGAACAAGCAAAAGGAACCATGTACTGTCTATAGAGAGTAAAGTTCCCCTCACACAGAGAGATGATGACAAATGACGTAAGTGTAAGTGAACACCACTGCAATTGTTAACTTTCTGTTGCGTATGTCATACTCAATGTGACGCATGCATTACTGTCTGCACTCCCAATGATATAATTGTAAGCACGGTCCATATTAGAATGTGTGCAGCAATGGCAATCACGTGATTGGCAAGTGATTGATACATGTGTTGCGTTAAGAAAGAAACGTGTGTGATTCTACATTTGCCACAAGGGCACGGGTTCATCAACAGCCTTCAAACTAGTCTCCGCTGGTTGTAAGTGCAGCCATTTGAACATGTGGGCGTTAAATCAAATTGATCAGATGATTTCAGGCAATTCCAGGGGAGTGAAAAAGCAATGTTAATTAAATATATATGTTTGTTTGGCATTATCTGCCGCATGCAACAACCGTTTTGTTTCAACGCCTTTAGCTACTGAATTGAGATCCGTCTGTCTATTCCCCGTCTTGCACGTCTTTATGTCATTCTGACTTAACGTGTTTATATTTGTTTATGTTCTATTGCAACTGATACAACGGCCAGGTAACCAAAGATTCCTGCTTTTGTTTTAACTGATGGTTGTCATACTGTGAGATATATTCCCATCACTGGTGATGTCTGTCATACTAAATCTTCTGTAGCTGACTGTCAACAATGTGTACATTGTACATACCTGCTAATCATACTAACAAAATGTTTTGTAAGCGTACTGCTTATTGTAACACCACCAACAACCAACACTTCGACTGTCGGTCCTTCATCCAAAACAGGAGACAAATAATGTTTTATACATATCATAAAGTCTAATTAAAAATACTATGTTAGAAATGGCTGGTGAGAAAACCCAAAACGCGTTGACTCCGAACTTAAAATAAACATACCTGCGAGAAGAGAGAGAGAGAGAGCAATTTGATAGAATATGTTGATGACCACTGCGGAAAGGAAACATGTTCTGATTTATCTGTTCAAATAATGCCTTGGTTTATTTGTTTAGAAGCTCAGTCACAGACGTAGGCAATTATGTTCAGAAATATCAATTATATAAGAAAATGAAATGAAATAGCGCTCATTGGTGAAGTGTAAATCAAAGTAAAGAATTTAAGAAATTAACTTACGATCAAAATTGTCGTAAATTGTTTCATAAAACCGGGCAAAGATGAACAAGTGTGATGACTAGAACACGTGTTGCATCCTCGTTCACTGTCCTGATTTATCTGTTCGTGAGCTAGGTCAGTGTCGGTTAAACAGCACTAATTTCATTTGTCACCACAAAGTTTCCCTTCTCCAACTCTGCAGGTGCAGACGGGCGTTTATGGGTCATGCATATTAATGGTTTATTAATTGACGTAGTTGAGGTGATGAAGCAAAAATAACCATGTACTGTGTATAGAGAGTATATTTCTTCTCACTCAGAGAGATGAAAAAAGACGTAAGGGTAAGTAAACACTACTGCAATTGTTAACTTTCTGTTGCGTGTTGGAGTCAAATTTGCTTAGATGGGTATGGAATGGCTTAACGCTGTTCCAAGTTTGGTGCTTTTAACAAACAATGCACAATTTATTCACCAATCTGCTCACTATAAGCGTTAAGGTATAATACAAAGTGTCCACAATGTTTAGTGTCGTGTTTATTACCGTTGTTGGGCTATTAATAGACTCCCAAACATAATGTGTGTTACTTCCCCTACTTTGTATGACTCCATTTACTATATTGAAACTAATTGATCAGAACAATACCATTGTGGTAAGAAAACTAAAAGAAATCAACACGTTTTGTCATGTTATGTTCCCTATAAACTTCCATTGTAGTGGGTATGTTGACTGTGACTGACAATTGTGGAACACCAATTTTTGCATCATCTTTATTTGAAAGCTCATCAATATTAGAGTCAATTTGCATTCATTTTTTATGCTTTCCATAGACTTATGTAATTTTCTCATTCGGATGAAATTGATAATCTCACTCTTTCAAACTGTAAGATTACCATAAGCAGGGAGTAAGTATACGTATACTTACTCCCTGCCATAAGTAATGTTCACTTTTTTGGAACTACTTTTTTTTTATTCAATACTACACTTTAAGGTTCCAGTAAAGTATTTTAAATGTCATCTTGTGATTTATAAATTGTGATAACACGATTTAAGAATACCATACAAATGCATATAGATATGGGTTTATAATGTTTAGTAAATCATGCTTTTTTAACGTTGGGTTTCTAAATCAATTATTTTTCAGATTAATAACTCCAAACATAATTTGTTGATAATTTATTATATGAGTGTAAATTTGCAATTTTCACGTCAACACTCTTGAGAAAACAGTTTTCTGTGAAATAATTAGAGACTCTACGTGGGGTGGAGGGTCATAGTGATTTAAGACTGGCGATTAAAATATGCAGACCTAATGAGGATGCCATAACACCATAAGAGGAAAGTAATACACATAGTAGATTGTCCTTTATTGAGCGGAGACTAATCAGCTACCCCACTGAAAAGTATTGATCCTTATCAATACGTAACACACTAATTACCTACAAACTACATGCTATTATTCGGGCGTGGTGAGGAGGGTAGTGTCAGTGTATGTGGGTGGGATAATTATCGTGACCCTTAAGCCAACGTCATCCTGTACTAATCATATTCTCCATTTACATTTACTCAGGGTCCTTTTACAGCCCATTATAACTCAAGGCCGGGAATCGCATCGCCAGCATTCTTAGCTGCTCCACGGCATTCCATTCATTTCCAGTGCGTTATAACGTTTAAGGTTTTTGGGTGTGATCATCGTTTTAAAAACAGTTGGCACGCCAAAACAAACGGGGCCCTTTTAACATTTTTTTCTCAAATTTAAAAGCGCCCCTTTTAACATTATTTTCTCAGATTTTAAGGGAGGCGCCAATTTACGCCTCCACCTTCCCTTAATTTTTTTTTACCTGTTGCAGTACTTCTTACTTTTCTAAAAGAAAAGGCCACACCTCTATGAGCCATATCCATTCCTAGTGCGTTATAAGTCTTAGTTTTTCGGGCGTGATCATTGTTTTAAAAACAGTTGGCACGCAAAAAAACCCACCCTCAGGGGCATTGCGCGCCAGTGTCGCCTATCTAAATGCGCGCATGAAGTTGTTTGTATGCATGGGTGAGGATGGGAGTTGTGGCGTAGGAGTGTGTGAGTGGTGGAGGGGCGGGGGGTGGAGTGGGTTGCAATTTTTCCCAAATAATTGATTACACTGGCGTTTTATTCTCACAGCTTTTGTTCCGAATCGTATCGCTTGCTCATCTAATATCCATTGTTCCCACCCGTATTGGAAGGCCTAATTCAAGGACTTTCAAGAATTTTTTTTTGCAAAATTCAAGGACTAATATTCGCGCAAGCGACATGGTTTATGCCATTTTGAAACGGCGACAAAAATTCTAGGAATGCACAACCAATAGCCATTTTTGGATTTTCAAGCACTTTCCAGGCCTTGATTTTTTTTTTTCAAATTCAAGTACTTTCAAGGATTTCAAGGACCCGTGGGTGAATATCGCATTAATTGGGCTTACAATTATTACTTTTGTTTCATTAATAACCTGGACAAGTTCATAAATGAGAGATTTTCCGTATCCAGTTTGTAATAATACCACTAACGTATCTCCATCTAGTATACTCTTTATACAGTCGATTTGTTTTTGCTTTATACATGCATAGAAATCCTAATTCCTTTTTTTATGAATTAAAAACAACGCAAACTTAGTTTTCAAAAACGATAACGCTGTATTCTACAGACAGATTTAACTTCGCTAACAATAGTAACATGTGCATACACAAACTATTTATAGATGCAAACATGTTTATGCGTCTCTCTCTAATTTACCGTTCGACCTTTACTGATCGATATCATTGATAAATTTGTTTGAGACGTCTACTAAATTTGCCTCGGACATATTCGCTTGTTCCGAACATATTCGACGCTTACGTATGATCTAATAAGTCCGCAGACACATTGGCACTTTGCGGACATATTGCCCCCTTACACGTGATATATATCAGTAATAAGATATATGAACATAAACACCGCTGTTTCATAATATATCCAGTATAAAGTCGTCAAACAACTAATAGGTGTTGCCTCGTGTAAGGCCAACCTGTTTTAGAAACGTTTTAGTAGTGTTTTCTTTTTTTCAGTTTTCATTCGTGCTTCTTAAAAATGTCATTATAACACCAACAAATCAATCAAAATGCTAAAAAAAATAAGGTACAATACGAAGTGTACGCAATATTTAATATTTGTAAATTTGCCGTTCTTTGCCTATAATATTTATGATGATAAAGGTATACAGGAAGTAAATCACTGTGGTATTCATGCCTGGTGTAGTCGAAAGGAGTTCCCAAATATATAATTCCTAACTTTTTTTGTGATAAAAGGCAGTTTTGAGTATTTAAGACGTTTTTTTCTGGCTGAAATGACTTTATTGACCTTGTTTGTGATAGCTAGGAACCATTTGCATGGTTGTATGATGATTTTATATATCAACTTGAAAGTTTTGAAAGTAAAGAAGAACACATTTAAGAGGTGCCGAATGAATGCAGTTTGTTCACTTTTTTTATATGCCACGTGACCCCTACTATTCTCAGCAGTTTTCTAGAGAGGCAGGTCTCATGACTAAGAATATGTAAATGAATCTTAGTTTGAATTTCATTTTGGAAAATGGCTAACTAGAAAGCTTGGGCAATATTGCATTGGACTCAATGGGATTTGAGTTACTTCCGGTAAACCTAAACACCCGAACAATTTTTTTTTGTTACTTCCCCCTTTGTGTATGTCTCCATTTACTATATTGAAACTTCTGGATCTAAACAATACTGTTGTGGTAGGAGAACTAGAAGAAATCAACATGTTTTATCAGCACTAGGTGCTGTAGCACTAGGTGCTGTACAGGATATAATAGAAAATATGCATTCACCAGACCTGCCAAATATCCGGGTAAATTCCGGATTCTCTATGTCTATGTAATAGATCTTTGTCATTTTTTATAATATTTAAAACAAAAAACGTTCATGACTTAACCATATTAACAGGTTTATTTTTCTAGTTCATCAGCTATTTCCTGCATTGGTCATGTAACGCTTCATAGTCATCGATACAAAGGAGAGTATTTACAAGTATCAAATCAATGGGGATAATCAATGTGAGCGGGTTTTTATATAATTGTATATTAATATAAAAACCTGGTGTAATACTCTGACTGAATATATAACATGTCATAAGCTATATAATCACACCTAAGTAAATAATTAGTTCCTTCAGTGACATTACAACCGTTGAAGTAATAGCAATATATCTCTGGCTTTTTTGATTGGTCATCCCAACTGTAATAGCAATTGTCAGGAGCTAGCAACTCCTCCTATGTATCACTTTGTGAAGATGATTATACTTTGCTTAAGAGTTATGAAGACTTTGTATTTACATTCATCACGCATCTGCGTAAAATATTATTTAAAATAATTAAAAATATTATGTGCACTTCCATGAAAGAGCAGTTGTGGTATAAATTAAACCAAGTCTTTATAATCTAATTTCAAATTCCTCTTTAAACCTTAAAACAGACTGTGTGCTTGTTGAAGTGTGATAATCTATTATTTCCTATAGCTATCAACGAATGCATAAGTATTAATTACATCAATAAATTAAATTTGTGCTTATTTGTTTTTATATTTTTTATGCCGTGGGGCGGTGTCCGTCGTCGGTATGTCCGTCTGTTTTCCGTAAACTTTTTTTGCGGCGACTACTCCTCTGAAACTATCATTTCATGGATTTTCAAGAAACTTTACAGGAATGTTGTCCATGATGTCTAGTTGATCCTAGTTAAAAAATTAAATTCATGTTAATGTGAAATCCAAGATGGCCACCACAGCTAGAAATAGATTTTTAAAAAAAAAAATTGTAGCGATTACTTCATGAAAATTATACGTGATATTGATATGGGACTTTTTCTAAATTGATCAGCATGACATCATGTTGGTCCTTGTTGAAAATCCTTTTGATTTGACACTAGACATGGTTGCCAGCGGCCATCTTTGTTTACACAGAGTTTTATAGTAAAAATGTTTAGCGACTACTCCTCTGAAACTACTTTACAGATGTTCATGAAACTTCACAGGAATGTTGCATTTGATGTCTAGTTGATCCTAGCAAAATTTCAGACTGAAAATTCAAGATGTTCACCACGGTTAAAAATAGATTTAGTACAAAAGTTTGTAGCACCTACTTCTTGCAAGCTATAAGCGATATTGACATAGGACTTTTTCTAAAATGATCAGCATGACATGATGTTGGTCCTTTTCGAAAATCATTTTGATTTGTCATTAAACATGGCTGCCAGCGGCCATCTCTGTTTACATGGAGTTATATAATAAAAACTTGTAGCGACTACCCCTCCGAAACTACTTGTCAGATATTCATGAAACTTCACAGGAATGGTGATCTATCTATCAAAACCTATCAGTAGAGCTGCAAGGTCATTGACCTCTTGTTCTTTTGTGGAAATGAAGTTATAGTACGCTAAAAGTTCTTCGCACAATTTAAATTTTCAGTTTTAAAAGTCTCAGGATTTTTTGTTCAAAAGTGTTGGCAGCCATGTTTCGCGGATCTCTTTCTGTTCCTCATTTTAGCTTATTAATGTAGACTATATATATATATTTTTGATTATTTAAAATAAAAAATCCGAAAATTTACCTTTTTATTAAAAAATCTACAAGAAGTATTGACAACACTATTAGTCCTGTTATATTTACTATAGGGATTATATCCCTATTCTAATTAGAAATGCATTTAGAATGTATTTTTTTACAAAATCATATATTAGATATAATACCATAGCCAATATATATACGTTTTAATTTTTTCAGATGACTAAAAGGGCCATTCAGGACAAGTATATGCAGCACCGTGTATGAAAATATTAATAAAAGCGACTATGTAGAACCGTGCATGAGAGAAATACAAAAGAGACTTCATGGTCTTCATGGTTTGAAAAAGTGCCGAAAATCTCATGTGTGTAAAAACTATATAAATGTTCTTAGTCTTATTCTTATATGGCGCGATTCACGTGTACCAACGGTGACTATTTACAGTCTTAATTAATACAATCAGAGCATCATTCGATAAACAATATAACGTGTATTTTACTCCATCAACAGTTTTGGATGTTTTGTCCAAAATGCAATAAGATATTTAGACGTTCACCAATCTCACAAATGCTGACGCATACTGAGAATACAAGATTCAATTTCAAGTGTGCGATGGGCGGCTGTCACTAAATTTACTTAAGTATCAATGCATCATAATAGCTACTGGTGAGAAGCCATTGACGTGTCAGTTTGCAAAGCTATAAGTATAAACATACATATGGAGCTGCATAGTGATGAGAAGGCATTTAAGTGTCAGGAGTGTGATAAGACTTTCGCACGCTCATCAGATATCAACAGACACATGCGAATACATACAGGTGAAAAGCCATTTAAGTGTCTGGTGTGTGAGGTGAGGTTCACACAGTCATCATCGCTTAAAACACACATGAACATACATACAGGTGAGAAGCCATTTAAGTGTCAGGAGTGTGATATGAGATTCACCCGATCATCATCGCTTAAAAGACACCTGAACATACATACAGGTGAGAAGTCATTTAAGTGTCAGGTGTGTGATAAGAGATTCACACAATCATCAGACCTCAGCATACACATGCGGATACATACGGGTGATACGCCATTTAAGTGTCATGCGTGTGATAAGATATTCACACGATCATCAGATCTCAGCATACACCTGTGGATACATACAGGTCATAAGCCATTTAAGTGTCAGGTGTGTGATAAGAGGTTCACCCGATCATCATCGCTTAAAATACACAGGAACATACATACAGGTGATACACCATTTAAGTGTCAGGCGTGTGATATGAGATTCGCACATTCATTGGATTTCAGCAGACACATGCGGATACATACGGCTGATAAACCATTTAAGTGTCAGGAGTGTGATATGAGATTCGCACAATCATCATATCTCAGCAGACACTTGCGGATACATACGGATTATAAACCGTTTAAGTGTCAGGAGTGTGATATGAGATTCGAACAATCCTCAGATCTCACCAGACACATGCGAATAGATACCGGTGATAAGCCATTTAAGTGTCAGGAGTGTGATAAGAGATTCGCACAATCATTAGATTTCAGCAGACATGCGGATACATACGGGTGATTAACCATTTAAGTGTCAGGAGTGTGATATGAGATTCGCACAATCATCATATCTCAGCAGACACATGCGGATACATACGGGTTATAAACCGTTTAAGTGTCAGGAGTGTGTGGTATGAGATTCGCACAGTCATCAGATCTCAGCAGACACATGCGAATACATACCGGTGATAAGCCATTTAAGTGTCAGGTGTGTGAAGGGAGATTCACCCGATCATCATCGCTTACAACACACAGGAACATACATACAAGTGATAAACCATTTAAGTGTCAGGAGTGTGATATGAGATTCACCCGATCATCATCGCTTAAAACACACATGAACATACATACAGGTGAGAAGCCATTTAAGTGTCAGGAGTGTGATATGAGATTCACCCGATCATCATCGCTTAAAACACACATGAACATACATACAGGTGAAAAGCCATTTAAGTGTCAGGTGTGTGATATGAGATTCGCAAAATCATCAGATCACAGCAGACACATGCGAATACATACCGGTGATACTCCATTGAAGTGTCAGGTGTGTGAAGAGAGGTTCACCCAATCATCATAGCTTACGGGTTATAAACCGTTTAAGTTTAAGGAGTGTGATATGAGATTTGCACAATCATCAGATCTCAGCAGACAAATGCGAATACATACCAGTGATAAGCCATTTAAGTGTCAGGTATGTGAAGAGAAGTTCACCCAGTCATCATCGCTTAAAACACACATGAACATACATACAGATGAGAAGCCATTTAAGTGTCAGGCGTGTGATATGAGATTTACCCGATCATCATCGCTTAAAACACACATGAACATACATACAGGTGAGAAGCCATTTAAATGTCAGGTGTGTGATAAGGGATTCACCCAATCCTCAAACATCAGCGAACACATGCGGACACATACGTGTGAGCAGCCATTTAAGTTTCAGGTGTGTGCTAAGAGATGCATACACTTAGCAAATCTCAACAATCATAGGAGAAAACATACAGGAGAAAAGCCATATATATATGGCAAGTGTGTGATAAGAGATTTGCATACTCATCAACGCAGAGCAGACCTGCGTTGATACACACGGGTGAGAAACCGTATAAGTGTCATTTGTGTGATATGGGATTCAAACACTCATCCAGTCTAAACACACATATGCAGAAACATACTAGTTAGACGCATTTAAGTTCCGCATGTATGCTAATTGTTCGTACAACACTTACATATAATATCCGTGCGGATATCGTTACTATACTGACAAGACGCCGTGGTAAGTCAGGTATTTGATTAACAGATTACCAGCGTCATTAATTCTAGAGACGCACATATGGTACATATCTGTGAGAAGTTATTTAATTATCAAGCCTGTGTAGCAAACGTTACATATTATCATCAATTGTAAAAACATGTGACAATACCTAAGTAATTAGGCCATTTACATAATAGTAATATAGTCGCCATGTTACAAAGCCGGGACTATGAGTCAGTCTATGTGATTCGTTAAGGCGGGAGAAGATTATGTAATGTGTATAACAAGACATTTACACAATCATTTCATATGAGAATAAAATGATAGAAAGTCTCACTAGTTGTCATATGACATTATATACTTTGGTTTTATATTAGAATCATGTACTGCTCCTTTCATATAAATAACATATAATAGGTATTATATGTCAATCGTATAACAATTATATGTGGCAAAATTGGTAGTGTATGTATTTTCAGAAATATGAAATCCCTATTGTATAAATATCACATGATATGTTTTATATGAGAGTCGTATGTGTCTCATTGTATATACAAATCATATGAGAATGCAATCATATGTTTATTTTATATGACAGACTTGCCTGTGTATTCGAATGCATACTGGTGAGACGCCACATACAATAATTGGAAGGTTTTAACAGCTAAGTATAATCTCACATGCAGATACATACTGACAAGATGATAAAAGAGATTCGCTGATCAATCAGAATTAAACATGTCGATACATACTGACCAGCCGCTGTAAAAAGTCCCGGTATGCGAGTAATGTTTTCCTTAACAATGTGAAATAATCTCGCATATATACTGCCGAGGCGCTGTTTAATGTTTTTTGTTTTGTTTTTATTTGCGATCCAAGTTTCACTGAACAATCAGGACTTTTAAAATCAGAACCTGTTTAGTACATCAGCAAGTAGAACTTATCTCACATATGCGGATACATACCGCTTTAATGTTCAGGTGTGAGATCCCAGTTTCAATTAACAGTCTAATCGAATCAGCTATAAGATAACCTAATCTCACATAATTATATGGACAGTATCATGTATCGTACTGCCGGTTTGCTGTTTAAGTTTCAGATCAAAGTTTTGCCTAACAGTCATAGTTAATGTAACAAATGAACATACATACTACCGAGACAACATTTAGATGTCAGGTATACAAGTGTTTCGCTTAGGTCACACTTAAAAATATCATTGTTTGTCCAAACATGACCTTAGATGGTTTTAGATGGTTAGGTAGGCAGGTAGGAAAGTGCGTCTTTTTTCTTCCATGTAAATCAGATTCTTTTGTGAATGATGTTTAAAGTTTAACTGTTGGTTGGACTTAAAATATTTGTTTGTTCTTAAAGATTAGCTTGCGTTTTTTTGTATTCCTTTGTACTTACATGTACTAATGCTGCCTAGTTTGTTAGAAGATATATCACGGCGGGGATTTCTTTATTTACCCTGTATCGTTTTATTTGGATAGCAATAGGGTGAGGGTGATGTTTGGTGCACCGTAGAGCCTAGTTTAACACACGCATCTCACCGCCAGTGGTTCCCGGGGGCCCCCGTTTGGTCACGGGGCAAAGAATAGGGCCACTGCAGCTCCCTTTGAAGGGGTAGGCAGAGGGGTAGAATCCCCCCAAATTCATGTTCATTTGATCATTTTTTGTTCATGTTCATTAAAGGTCTTCATCATGATCCCTGCATTGTTTATGCATTAGGTGCTATCTCGCTCGCATCAAAAGAGCAGTGGCAGAAAAACAATAACGTGGCTCCAGCGTAAATGGAGTTTCTACGATAGAATTTACAGCAACTCTGCAGTTCTGGGTGAGAAGGTTCTAGGCCCATTTTCCATATTTTATCTCGATGTACATGGAAGATGAGCCTGGCATGTTCATGCCTGTTAGGCGTCATATAACCGTTTCATGTGTTGGTGCGCCTTAAAACCCCAATTCAATTCACCACCCAGTGGTCATTTCTGCCACTGATCGTTCCAGTGCGGTAGCCTTATTATCAACCATTTTATGATTGAGATGTCGATTTTTATGGATAGCGGGAAATGTACAGTACTGGTTCTACCCAGGAAATGTGAGTGGTCTACCTTCACCACAAAAAAATCGACTCTCATATATAACCTTACATATAACAGCCGCCAGTTTTTTTTTGCTGCGCCGGTTTTTGGCAAAAACAGCAAGTAATTCCAAATGTGCTAGGGCGCTTTCGACTATATCATATGAAAGCATATATCAAATGATTGTAAAATTATATTATATTTCATTGGTGACGCTTAAATTTTTCCGAGAAATTTGAACTTTCCCATGGGACAGTATATTCCCCTGGGAAATGGTTTGGGCAGTTTTCCCATGGGAAAAATAAAAAGTATTTATCTTTCAATATAATGTCAAAAATATATATGTATTTTGGGGGTTCTGGCTCGAAGCTCTCGTTTCACTCGAGTTTGATCCAGAAACCCCCAAAATACATATATATAAAAACTCCTACCACAAGGTGCTGAAATAAGCTGAGCCAGAGTTACATTCTGAGATTTTTTAATAAAAGTTGAAATTTACATCTGAAATGACGATTTACTTGATTTATTAAAACTTTTTTTAGAATAGGGTAGTGAAGATTGCAAGTTTAAATTTGTTTAATAGTTATCAAAATTACAAAAATAGTGCTTTTTTCTTTAATACAAAACAAATTTGTTGATTTGTTATCAAAATTTTACTCAAATTAACAATTCTCCGACCTTGAATACAAAGGTGGTGGATCATACTCAAATACACTACTAAAACAATGAATCACACTCTTTTTAGACTTTTTTGTTAGGTTGCCATTGCTTCCTTTCTTCCCTGCTCCACTAGTTCTTTTTTTTGAACTTCACTAATTTCAAGTTTTTTTTGTTTGATGTCCTGTTTTAAATTATAGTATCTCTCCAGTTCAACCAAAACCATCTTGAACTCTTGTTCTGATATCTGTACATCACTCAACGCTTTTGATATTAACTGCTTTATACTATTTAACTTAGACTCTGCCAAAGTTTTTATTTCATGATGTTTTTGAGCTTTTGCATTAAGCTTGCGTCTGATAAAATTAATACAAACAACTGTAGCTCCACATACTATTGCTGCTATTTCCAAAGGTAACAAAACTGGAACAACAAATCCAATCCCCGCCATAATAACACCTGCAGATATCAAGGTAGTGTCAATTCCATCTGTAATATTAATACCACGTTTATATTTTTTATAAAGAGACTGACGTATATTTCGTTCTGTAATTAACTTTTTTTCAATCTCTGAAATCTTTTGTAATCTACAATTTTGTCCGTCTTCCACTGGCAACTCAGGATATATACTTGGTGCTGTCGGTGGCTTCATTTTGTTATTTAATAATAAAAAAAAAAAGTAATTCAATTAATAATGATGCCACCGTATTTACAGCGGTAGCGTTGGCAGTCTTGCATACAAAGTTAATAACAGAACTAGCACCAATATCTAAAGGACTATCAAAGTTATCGTGGTTGCGTGGGATGATGTGAAGCGTTATGCCATAATTTGGTTCTTCAACACCATTAACAGAAACTACTACAGATACGTCACCAACTAATCGGTCACTTGCCAAACCTATTCCCATAATCCGTCCACGGCGTGTCATTACATACCCCACATTTGTTTTTGCTCCACCGTTACCAAATGAGAGTATTCTATTCAACACAAGTGGACCCTTAGCCTCCGCAAATATTGTAATAATCCCATATTCAAGATTATCAACTTTATTTCTTAGTTGGTTGAATTGGTTAACAATAGGCACAACTCGCCTATGTAAATCTAAAACACGATGGGTTAAAGTGTCTAAGTCTTCTGTTTTTTCAGGTTTTGTTGCTCCAAATATACTCATTGTTTTTTTATAAAAATATATTTTTTAAATAATTTCTAAAACACAACTCATAGGGAAGCCGTGATTATTTAACTTGCTGCCATGCTCATCTCTGACTTCTATTTTTAATTCAGAAATTGTACCACCCGAAAGACAGCGATATTCAGGATAAAATATCCCCAAACTGCTTATTTACTACAGGTATAACCCTTATAATAGTGCTTGGCGCACCATTGAAATAATTATCTTTCGTATTAACTTGTTCCAGATGAACATATAGCTGTTTATAAGGAGTTAAATCAATTGATTGTTGTCCAGTATGAGTACCTGTCAACCATTGTTTGTCCTTGAATCCCAGCATTTTTGAAAGACCGCTTGATAATCGTATCTCTGTTGGCGTCTCTAAAGAGGCTATACCATCATGCGTATCAACGGTTAGGGTAATATTTAGTCTTTCAAATATATCTGCCAACTGTTGAAAGTTATAGTGTCCATCTGGTATATGCTGCGTATCATCTGTTTTTTTTTCTCTTTGTGACTTCATGATTAATATAATACCAACCGATAGTGTATATAAAACTTTTTAATCCAACGCGCTTATCTCCATTTCTATTATCAATATACTGTTGTAAGTTAATAGAGTTGTCTATGTTTGAAATTGTATGAAACATTTTTTTAAATATATATAAAAAAATACAAATAAAAATGATTTCTAAAGAATTTAAATATAGCTCAGATGCTCACTACAATTTAAGTACTTTAAGCAAGAAAGTGATAGATATAAAAAATCAAAACATACTCATTACATCCAACGGTAAAGGCTTTAAAGCATCATTTCCAAATGTCTTTGAAAAATACAAACTCCCATACGTTAAATCAGATGATATAGTCCAAAGCTGGGGAACAGATTGGATGTTATTTTGGCAGAACCAGTTAAATGGTGCTATTTGGTGTGAGACAACTGGATGTGGCATTGATTTCAACAATCGTCTAAAAGCTGATGCCCTTGTTGGTTCGTTATTTCGATTTCATGTCTATTACCAAGTCAGAAGAATATATTTGAGATGAATGTAGCAATGCCGCAAGACTCAAATTGGAATGCGTTTAGTAACACATATAACCGAAACGCATACGAGAGAATATGCAAGGAGTTTAACGTTGACTTAAATTCAGAGTGGAGACAGAAACAAAGCTATAATGATGGTCTAGGAACAATTTATAATTACTGGACAAATATTGGTTATCATCCTTTGATAAATTCTGTATACGACAACAAAACGATGAGTTTTACAGTCTATGAGAGTGATAAAACATACCACATTGATTACATAGCACAAAGATTTGAGGCTGACAATAGTTGGTCTACTTTTATACTAGATAGTTCATCTGGATTTACAAGAGCAGGAGTAGAACGTATCAATTGCTGGGCAATTCTTGGCTCGCAATCACAAACAAGAACAGATATACTTGGAACTGGAACGGCATTTGATGCACAGAAACAATTTTTAGCAAATGTAGAGGACGCAATAAATAGCCCCACCGACTTGCACCCTAGAACCGGTTTAAACCCCCAGTGGCCTACTTTGCCACTGACCGTTCCAAGGCGGTAGCCCTATTGTCAACCCTTTTTGTGTTTGTGATGTCGTTTGCATTTATTATTGCTTTTGCCTTCTTGTTTGTCTGTTTTCGTGTTTGTTTCTGTGTTTTGTGGTTTACTGTCCTCCTTGAATGCTACTTTCCCTGTCCGATCTTTTATATTTCTTTTGCCCAGTCAAATTTCAAGATATGAAAACACCCTAAAATATGCAAGAAGTAAAGTAAATTTTGTCTATGGAAGTGGATTGTACATGTCTCCGAGTGACATGGAATTAAGAATCGGAACAATACAAGACTACAATAATGAAATTGTAATAGCAACCGATGCACACGCATTAGGAGTGAATAATGATGTAAATGTAAAACCAGTACCACCAAAAATTATTCAACCTTTTCAAGGCACCACAACAAAAACATTTCTGCCGGACTTTGATAAATCACCAATACATAAAACTGTGGAGCATAGAGATGAAAAAAATAGCGATTGAACACGAAGATAACAAAACAACTATAAGTGTCGGTACTATAGTAATAAGTCTTGCTGCATTACTTATTTACGAGATTTACTGAACCACTCTTTGGCTGCCACATACAACAACCCGGAAACAAACACAAGCAAAGCCCATAGATTGTTACCAAGCCAATTAATAACATTACCTGTTGCAGATAAAAGCCATGATACTATTGCACCAATAACTCCTGGAAGTGATGCAGCAGCTTTACCAGCTAGGTTGGCAAGGAGCTTACCAAGATTACTTAGTTGTTTTTTTATCCAATCCTTGACACTTGATGGATCAGGTTTTGGATTTGGTGCAGTCCCTCCTCCCGTTGTAGGAATAATGGTCTCAACTAAAACCCCAATAATCATAACTATTGTTATACCTTGCTCTCTGAATAATGTTTTTATTCTCTCACCCAATGTTGTGTCTTCTTTTAACACCTTATTTATAGTTTCTTTTATCCTGTTTATTTGACTGCTTAATGCTTCTTTGTTTTCACTCGCCGCTTCAAGTCGAGCACTTTTTTCATCTTCAATGTCTTTGATGCGATCGCTAATTCTTTTTATCTGAAATTCATCATCATCAGTCCTAGCTTGTTCTAATTTTTGTTTTTCTTTTGTTATATCTTTATCAAGCTCAGTGAGCTTTGAGATATTATTAGTAAGTTCCACGGAAGCTTTGCAATCTCTTATCTAAACCTCGTATCTCTCGCAGTGTTAGATCTTCTGGTTGAACAGCAGTTTTAGGATGAGTTTCATCTATATTACTCAAATCACTCTCAATTATATTTACAGCATCTACTGTATTTTGCAAGTTAATTTTGAGGATTGACCAACAACTGGTTATTGGGTTGAATAATTACTTTTTTTCTAACTGTTGCTAATAGTAAAACTAACAGCAAAGTAGCAATGTTAATAGCAATACTGACATGAAATATAATGAAAATATCGGGGAATATAGTAATGCTTATAGCATTGCTCATAGCAAATTAGTAATGTTAATAGCAATGCTTGCAGCAAATTAATAATGTTAATAGAAAAATAGCAATGTTAATTACAATGCTATTAACAATACTAGCAATTACTAGTTGCATGAATATCGCAGCTGGTTGTTTTGTATTTTATATTTATTTCAAGATAAAAAATAAGATTAATAATATAAAAATGAATGCGGAAGAACTATTACAAAATATATCGGAACAGACGGAACCAGATGAATCAAAGCAACAAGAAACAAAAAAAGAAAGATTATCAGCCATAGTGGCTGGCGTTGGTAGCCGTCAATATTTGGGTAAAGATATACAACTCACAAATATAGATAGCATGCCCCCGGATGAAATTAACAAACTTTACTGCAGATATGAAGCACGGCTTGGGGCAAGCATGACCAAGACTTTAGGCAATTCTTTTATTAACTTGTATGTGATGGGAGTATCAAAATATTTCAATGTAACCAATCCACCAAAGCTGATAGAAGATTTGGAGGAAGACCCATTTATTAAACATGCTTTAACAAGTGCTTGTTGTGAGTTGTATTACTGGTATGTGATGTGCTTAGCACCATTTACAGCAATACTGACAACTGTTAGACATATTGATTTTAATAAAAATAAAAATATAGATAATATAAATGGAGAACCAAGAGAGTGAAGTTATACCTGTTGATACACAATCTGCTAAACAAAAAGTAAATAATCCAAAACGAATAGAGGCTGGAAAAACGGGAGCAGCGGCAAGAAAGGCAAAGCGTTTGCTTCAGGATGCACAAGATGCTGCAAAGCAAGATGCTGCAAAGCAAGATGCAAATGAAATAACAAAAATAACAATAGGTGAAGAGGAACCAGAAAAAATCAAAATAAAGGTATACAAAAATTATATTCCACCGTGTGTGGTTTTAGTAGGCATTGCTGGGTTGGGTTTGTATATTTATAACAAGAAATTTGTTACACAACCTGTTGCTGTTCCTGCAGTTGCACCAAAAGACCCGTTTGATTTTTAATAATTTGATTTAAAAAATTAATCATATAAAAAAACAATATAAAAAAATGGCAACAAGTATTGACGGAAAACAAATTGTAAATATGATGTATCACGCTGGAATGGAAACACTTTTAACTATTGGATATTCTGAGACTGGCAGAAAACTATTAAGAAAACCAGCACCTAAAGTAGATTTTAATATGACAGATGTTGGGATGCTGTCTGTGGATATAATGTTAGCAATGGCTACAAAGGATATGTTGATTAAGCAAGGTATTATTCCTGCGGATATTATGAAATAATTAAAAGAAATATATATAAAAAATGGCAAGCGCAGTAGCAATGATGATAGGTGGCGCATTAACAAACGCATTGGCGTTTAGCGGTTCAAATTATTTATTTTTCAAAAATGGGAAGTCATTCAGATGAGGAAAGACAAAGGCATGACAAAGCCGTAGAACAATTGGAAGCAGCACAAGCGGCGTGGAATAAAAAAAGAACAGAGAGATTAGATTTTATTAATAAGCAACTACAAAAGGAGCATCATGCAGAGCAGACATTTGATAATGTGGACCAGGCTATGAAGCAGTATTATTATATAACTAGTAAACATTTGACTTCGGCTGCACCAGAGCCTAAGTTGAGTGATTTATATACACCATCTCCGGATCAACAGAACAGAGAAATTACGTTTATTGTGGTGGGCATGGCTCCAACTGGATTTGTGGCGTATAAATTGATTTCATAAAAAAAAATAAGAAACTATAATTAATTTGGAATGACTAAGTCATATGCATGATACCTATTTTTGTTGTTGTTCATACATGGTTTCAATCCAAGTGGTCGAATATAATATGGTGGTTTAGCACTCGTCTCTATTTTATTTTTAAGATGATCAGGCGCCCATACTTCACCATTGCCTAATAATGACAATACCATGGATGAACCATATTCAGTATCGAGTATTTTTGTATCTGTAATAGTGTATATTTTATTTATTTCCAAGTCTGTCCATTTCTTTGTGCTATTTTGATTTTGCTCTTCAAGCAGTTCATAAAATCGTGCAGTTGTGATTTAGCATTTATAGTTATATAAATTTTAATCTTTAGTAGAAAAAAATGGAAAAGATTTCTTACAGCCCAAAAGGATTTTGGAGAGGTTAATCAGCAGTTAAAAAATTGTCAAAAGGGGCTGGTGTCAGTGAGAAACAGGCATTATAATTGTTAAAGAAACAAGCTGTGTGGCAGATTTATTTACCCGCACCCAAAGAAAATAATTAGACCCAGGTTTGATGTTTCCGCTAAGAATGGAGTGCATCAAGTTTATTTGCTATTTTTACCGCATGATACTTTTGGCTTTGGTCGTGGCCGCAAGACATATAAATATGCATTGACTGTAGTTGATATTGCGAGTAGATACAAAGAAGCAGAGCCACTGACTTCCAAGGATAGCAAAGAAGTTGCCAAAGCATTTGAGAAAATATACAGTCGGCATTTGAAATATCCAAAATTATTACAAGTGAATCCAGGCAGAGAATTCATGGGTGCGGTATCGCAGTTGATGGCGAAACACAAAGTAAATATCAGACGATGCAGAACAGAAATACACAGAGACCAAGCTATAGTGGAAAGATTTAACAGAACATTAGCTGAAAGATTGTTTGGTTATCAGTATGCTAAGGAAATAGATTCTCAAAAACGTAATAGAGAATGGGTAAAGAGATTATCAGAAGTTGTTAAAGCAATAAATGTGGAAACAAAAAAGCCTCCTCCTGTTGAAACAAAAACATTAAAAGGTGATCCTATCTGTATGAATGCCAGTGTAAGATATTTATATCAACCTGGGGAACAAATAGGCGGAAGACGCAGAGCAACTGATCCAATGTGGAGTCTAGATATTCACAAGATTAAAAGTTATATGGTGACGCAAGGTTTAAGAGTATATTATTTGAAATCACCAGCGCATCAAAGAGGATTCGTCAAAGAAGAACTACTTATTTTTCCTGCTAATACCCAAATTTAT
The DNA here is from genome assembly GCA_037043455.1 of Cyrtodaria siliqua. Classification (NCBI taxonomy): domain Eukaryota; kingdom Metazoa; phylum Mollusca; class Bivalvia; order Adapedonta; family Hiatellidae; genus Cyrtodaria; species Cyrtodaria siliqua. Next base: position 25,347 of record JAWPHD010019158.1, read on the forward strand.
AAGTTTTCATAAAAACCATGTGCATCAGTTTTAATACCGTCTGGTGCTATGTATCTTTTTGAGTAAAATGGTGACAGTGTTACTTTGTTTACTGTTATGCCATATATCTGATGCTTTATTGAGCGTATCATATCCATTTCATGGGTGTATTTTTTCTTGCCAAACAATGCATCCTTGTAGTTCTCAAAGTTGATATGTTTTTGGATTACATATTTTTTTACTCCCTTTGCTTTTTTAATAATCTGCTCATCCGCTCTCAAAATAGAATACAGTTTGGGTCTTAATCCAACATACTCAGCTATAGCAACACCAGCACACTCATCTTTCATCTTGCCTATTACTTTTTTATTTGTATCATCGTGCAGTGGATGTATTTTTGGATAATCACTCAAGTCATAGTCATCTTTCATTTCAGCCATGTCTTTGTACACATCTTCTGTTTTGATGTCTACCAGCAAGCTGTCAGTGTCCATGTATAATAAAGTACAGTCATCTCCATACCTTTTCTTTAGGGTATAATAATACCAATCATACATCAAGTGCTTTGATAAATATAATACTGACATCCCAATATAGATATTGGTTTGTTTAATGGTAATTTTTTTTGTTTACATGTATTGCTGACAATTCATCTGAAAACTTTATACGCCTGTTAAAGTTGGGTTTGGCTATTATTTTTCTTATCTTTTCATTTTCAGAGCCGTCAGTTCTGACTAGTTTATATCAGTCCGCTTGCGTAGATTTTTCATTGTTTTGCCAAACACAGAGTTGTTCATAAGTTTGTGAAAATCTTGTTCAAAGGGTGATTTAGCTTTTTTCCTAAGTTCTGTGTTTAGGTTTATGTATGATGCCATCCATGGTTTTTCATAAAATTCTACTACTCTGTGTATTTTCTTTAGTTTCATGCCTAAAGATAAATACAGTTGCAGGTTTTTGTAATGTAACACATATTTTTCTTTGTCCATAAGATTGGGGACTAGTTGTTCTGTATTTATCATGCTATTATTTTCCAGTAAACCTATCTGGTATTCAGACAACCATTCTTTTTTCATTGCTAATCTTTCCGGTGCAAGTGGATAGTCATTGTGAGCTTCATGGAGCTCTTTAGGATATTCCAAATCAACTTCAAGTATTTGTCCTTTGCCAGGTTTTGGTTTTTAGAATATGTTCATTTCTTGTTTTAAGCTTTCCAAACAAAGCCAGAATATGGAAGTGGCTGACTCATTGAATGCCCATAAAGGTTATTTTCATCATAATACATTAAGTGGTTGTTTTCCTTGTCAGGGTTATAATCAGCTACATATGGATTGTTAGCTTTGGCATATCTTTTTGAAACCATACTAATTCCACCAAGCATACCTTTTTCTATGAATAAGTGCATGTCAATGTCTGTCAAAAGTTCTAAATCTATTTTTGAATGTTTAAGTAAAGCATCCCAAGATAATCCAGGTACTGTATAGTAATGTAAAACATCAAGTTTATATGCACTCATACATGTTTTTCTAAAAGTTTGAAACACATCTGCTAACAGAGTTACATCAGTTTTTAGATATAAATCATGATATTCTCCAAGAGTTTTACAGTTAAACTCTTTCCATATTTTTTGAAACATGTTCGTAATCTTTAAGACTTATACTTTCATCTGAGAGACTACTGTAAAACTTTTCTATAGGTAGTAATTGCGTTTCCTCACCTCTTTTTACACTGTTCATACGGGTAAACACCATACGGGTAAACACCTTTCCGCAGAAGTAAATCTGTTTGTTCTCCAAATTGATTTTTGGTAATTTTGAAATCAGATTTATCCGTAGCATTAACCAATTTTTCCAGAGACGAAGCCATAAACTGAAAACTATCCAAAAACCTAAGTTGTCCTATGCTAAATGATATATATTTTTTTAGCATTGTTTGGGATGCATGTAATTTTTTCCGACATTTTATGTATTTTTTGCATTATAAGATGACTATCATATCCTTTGAGGTTATGGAATACAACAGGGATGATTGTTTTATTTGGTTTTAATTTCAGTTTCAGGTTACAGTTTTTATGTGCTGCGACTCTGTATTCACCTGTAAAATGACAGTGGTCTCTTACTTTGCCGTTTGTGCCTTTTCCTATTTTATTATTACATATTCAACATGGTGTTGCTTTTTCATGATCTTCCACATTTTGTTGTGTCATGATTAATGGTTTTGGGTGAGCAAATATATTATTAATGTTGATCTTCTAACATTCTAAGTGATTTAAAAACTTTTCAACAACATCCTTACCTCTGTAAATAACAGATTCTTCAGCTTTGCCATCATATCTGACAACTTGGTACCCAAATCCAAAAGATTCGTGTACATTTTGAATTTCAGATTTCTTTGCAAATTGTTTTAATTGTGGTTTAATTATACTCTCAAAATCATCATATATTGCATAAGGCACATGCATCTGATTTTGATGATTTTTAAATTTTATGTGATTTTTACCTTCTTGCGGCATTTCTATTCAGCAAAAATTGTTGTTGATACCATCACAGTCTTCTTTGTGTTTGGTAAGTAGTTCTTTCCCAGAAAAGCCGTGAAGGCAACGATCGCAGAAGTAAGTTTGACATTTATGTTTGTTTTGGTCATAGAGTAGTCTATTCAGATTTTTAATCCAGCACTAGTGATATTTTGTTATTTTTGCTGGTTTGTCGGGATAATCATCAGGGTCATAGTTGTCATCTATGATTCCTTCTTCATTATTTGGATCATTCTCTGAATCATCTTTTTCAACCTCATTGTCTTCAGATATTAAGAGCAGATTAATTCGCTCAATATCTTTTGGTTGTTCTGATATTTTATATGGAAAAACAGTTACCTTTTTATTTTTTCCTGTTATGATATATCCGTAAACGTTGATAGCAAGGTTGTTTTGTTTCTCTACTTTGGGAATTTGAGAAATTGGAGTGGGAAAGTCAATGTTATCTTTCTTCAAGAACTCTATATTAGGATACTTTGATAATCTATCAGAATTCTTTTCAGCTGGATTTAAAGCTGAATTTATTGCATGAAACAAACATTGATCATCGTCGTTTTTTACATTGATAATTGCTTTCTTATCAGCTACTGCTTTAGGCAAAGGAATATATGAAGAACCTTTTAACGGCTCGTACTTTGCAATATTTAAGTAAAGCTTAACACAGTGATCAATTTCTAATCCGGATGCTGTGTTTGTAAATCTTTCAAGGCTCTCTTGTATATTTGCAGATGATTCATCGTAAAACTCATTTATTTTTTCAGAGTTTAAAATTGCATTTTGTTCGCTGTGTAATACTGCTGTGGTGTATTTTTTGGTAGCACCATCATCTTTGAATAGATTTACAGTAAGACCAAATTGAAACTTTAATCCATTCATCTCTGTCAGCTCTTTGCTTATTTGTTTTGCGATAATGGATTTCTTATCACGAAATAGTTTTTGAGGGTCTTTGTATCCCTCGGCAGATATCTCGTATGCTTTGAAATGACCACAGATTGGTTTGTCAACCAGTTTTAATTTTTTATCTTTAAAAACTTGTTTTAGTTCATTTATAAAATTTTCTCGTAATTTAGTATATTTCTGCTTTTATTCATTTATAACATTTTCTTGTAATTTATCGTATTTCTGCTTTTCAGTATGGCAGTCTAAATATGTTTTTAAGAACAACAGCGCAATAGTTAACAAGGTTGTCTCTAATTTTTGAAACAGGTGGCTACTTTGATTTGACAGGCGGCTACCATTAGTGATCAAGCAAAGCGAGAGAGGTTGTTACTAGGTCCGCGGGCATTCTTCCATGCGGATAAGCATGGAATCTATAATTACATACTGTTTAAGTAGTTGTTTTATCAAGTTTTCTCGTTTACGTTGTTTTTTAGCACGTCGTCTCTTGAGTAAATTTTCTAATGTTTGAGAATTAACCTCTTTTAGAGTTTCCTTTGGAACTTCTTTAAGAGTATCTAGCCCCTTTCTAGGCTGATCATTATTAATTATTCCTTCCCGGTGTAATTGTAAAATATATTTCACGTCTTTGGTACTCATTTTTGTAATATATATAATATTATTTTCTTTTCTTAATATAAAAAAATATTTATTATAGCAAGAAAAAGAAAATGGAAAACACTAAAAAAATTGAAAACATTTGCCAATTTCTCAAAGTTGGATATCACGAGCCTTACAAAAATAAAACAACAAAAGATTCAAACTATTGCAGTTTACATAAATTCAGATTAAAGCAAAGTAAAGTTTTACCGTGTCTAAAATGTGGAAAAAGTACAAGTGCAAAATATCAAATTTGTGTTGGTTGTGGTGCTCATATAGTTAGATTAAGACATAGATACTGGGAAGTAGTAAAGCCATATAGAAATTTAATGCGGGAAAATCAAACTATATGATTTTCTAGTAAAAATTCATAGTTTATTATATTCGTGTTTATTCGTTGATTTGGGTGTAATTTTGATAACAAATCAACAAATTTGTTTTGTATTAAAGAAACATTTTATAATTATATTACAAAAAACGTACAGACTATTTTTGTAATTTGGGTGTAATTTTGATAACTATTAAAAAAATTTAAACTTGCAATCTTCACTACCCTAATCTAAAAACGTTTTAATAAATCAAGTAAATCATGGTGATTTAGGTGTAAATTTCAACTTTTATTAAAAAATCTCAGAATATAACTCTGGCTCAGCTTATTTCAGCACCTTGTGGTAGGAGTTTTTTTATATATGTATTTTGGGGGTTTCTGGATCAAACTCGAGTGAAACGAGAGCTTTGAGCCAGAACCCACAAAATACATATATATCAAAATAGTATGCGGCTTTCATATTTAGGGTCTATGACAAAGTTTTACAGCGATACAAGCACTTTGATATTTTCCCATGGGAAAATTTTCCCAATATTGTAATTTGGGAAAATGTTCCCATGGGAAAATGAGTTATTTCTTAATAGCTAAAACAACATTTCAAAGCCTGCAAACATCTTCCACTGCAGTGTTGACGATTAAATATGCCCTTATGTTTATAATTTAATGATAATTCATAGTAAACGAATCATTATGTTCTATTTCTTTAATAATTGAAAAAAAGAGAATATTTATCATAAATAAAACGATATTTCAAAATAATGTAAACATGTTAACAATTTCATTTTGATCTTTAAAAATTCATCACCCCTATTCTCCATAAATGCAGTAAAATGTAAACAATATTTAAAGAAAAGAGAAAAAAATGATATCATAACAATTTAGTAGAAGGATCACAGAAACCATTTGAGTTCTCTTTTCTTTAAATATTGTTTACATATTTTTTCCCCCGTCAAATCGTTTCAGTACTGTGATACCACAGAACACCATGCTACTCAATGAAAACCCAAATTTTGCAATAGTATTATAAATAAATAGCTACCATTCTTTCTTCAACTTAACCCCCAACATAAACAAAAAGCTTATTCTCATTTCTGTAACAATTCTCATTTTAAAACCGGGTACCATTTGGCAGTGAAAAGCACATCTGCAATATGATTCTCAGAACTGAACATTTTCAAAAAATTCTTCAGTGCTCCATCTAACTTACCATAGTTAAATAGGTGGATATAGTTAAGTATAATTCTAGGCTCACGTTAACCATTCACCAAATCGCCATAGGCGAAAAATAACCTGAACTGGCGAATGAAAATCGTAAGAAATGCATTAGCAAATTCGCCAGACATCGGCGGTCTGGTGAATTCAAATTTCCGACCGATTTTGTCTTAAATATCTCGGAAAAATCCTAATTCACAAAGTATTTCAATGTTTATTATAAAGCCAATAACCTGCTGAGTGTTGTTAGCTAATTCGGCGACAATCAGTTTGGATCGATAGACTAATTATTGCAGCGTTTATTGAAAACCATTGTCAAATTGTCGGTGTGCGATAGACTCCGCCCACTGTTCCGCCTCTTGCTGTCAATCAACTGATTTGTGTCCCCACGCTCAATATTATCCACATATTTGACTGCATGATCAAGTCGGGTAAAACATCATATAATGTGGCGCCCTCTAGCAGCCAAAATGGCTGATCAAAACAGAAAGTTTGACAATGTTTGCTTACGAATTAGCCAGAAATACTCTGTTTAAAGGCCGTCTGTGTCTTTGAACTTTACGATCACTGATAAGTGTTAAGTGCCTAATAATTAGTTGTAAACACGGTAGCGTTAACTGGCACAATGGCAAGCGTGAAACGTTGTTTGATCGGCTGTTTCTGAATTGGGTTAATTTTATGTTTGGTAAATTTGTTCGTTCAATTCATAATTTTGATAGAACATCATCAAAAAAATTGACCAATCTGTGACCAGAAATAAGACGTAACCAATACATTCTGGTAGGTGATCAACTCGGTCTTTATCCTTGATGTTCAACCAAGTTAAATGTTAAAATTAAGGTATCTACATTGTGATTCTTTTAAAACCTTGCATATTTCATGTACATTCATGCAAATTGATTCTGTGTATGTATCTTTCAATATCAAAATCTTAAAAGTTATCGTCTTTTTACTCTGCCAAAGATTTTTATTTTACTATAGAACCTAAGGATAAAAACCGAGTAACACAAATTTTATCATCTACTGAAAATAAGATAAAATCTCAACATCTCTGCAATGGAAAATTATGATCAACATGAAACAATACAAAAGGTGCGATTACTCAAAACATTGGTGTAAGTAGCATTTCTGAATTTGCAGCGCGATCTTTGTAGCTTCTTTGGAACTCCTGTTAGTTGAACTTGTTTTATATGCCTCAGTTTAGCCTTACATTTTTAAATATATTATTTTATTTCTATGAATGTTAGCATATTGACTAAATGATGACAAGAGTCTGTATTTTTATATTTTTTTATTATATGCATGCATTCATTCTGTCCTTTTTTAAATTTCAGTCTTTATAATTTTTAAAAATTAAAATTACATTAAATTAAATACAATTTTTAAAAAGGTTGCAATTGTACAACTCAACTTGTATTTATAATCATGCACTAAAGCAGAATGCATATGCTGTGGAAGTATTGATACCCTATAGGTTAATAAAGCATACTCTTTTAACTTACTATTGACGTGTACGCAAACGCGAAGTTTTAGCGCCTTAATTTTTTAATTATTTACATGTATAGCAATCTTTCTAAAATGAATTAAGGTTTCAAATTATTAATGCAAGTACTTTGATTAAAATAGCAAGTAGAAACCTTTGCACTTGCTTTTTTTAGAAAGTGGCTATTATATAGTAAACAATAAATTTGATCCCTGCCCGAATTATTATCATCAGTTGGGCTGTTACAATTTTCATTAGCCCGACTATATACAATTTCTAGATTTTTACTACGGTAGCTCAAATTAAAAGTAACTGGGTTTTCACCTTCGAACTATTGCTTAATTTGACCAATGCTGGTGCTGATAAGGTCATTGTCGTACCGGGTACTACAGAAGGGCAACCGGGGTACATTTATGTGTACAGAAACGTACCCGAAAATCATCGAAATCTAGAAAGGCCTCCAAATATACATAAATGTACCCGAGACAAAATACATTGTCTTAAAACGCGGCCGTAACATGTTCTGCTACTTCATGGAAACAAAACTTTCATTCTTTACAAAGTTTAATCAAGTCACTTTTTAAAAGCCGCTCGCAGTTGCCTCCGCCTAAAAGGAAAGTGGTCTAAATATTTGACCAACTTTTCTTAAATGACAAGCTGCATATTTGTTTACTTTTTTGCGCGGGGTTTGATGATTTACAACTTCCAGTTTTACGGCAATACGTTCAGTATGGCAGTCTAAATATGTTTTTAAGAACAACAGCGCAATAGTTAACAAGGTTGTCTCTAATTTGTGAAACAGGTGGCTACTTTGATTTGACAGGCGGCTACCATTAGTGATCAAGCAAAGCGAGAGAGGTTGTTACTAGGTCCGCGGGCATTCTTCCATGCGGATAAGCATGGAATCTATAATTACATACTGTTTAAGTAGTTGTTTTATCAAGTTCTAAATTGTTTCAATTCCGCCAATGAGATCTTGTTTGTCTGGGTACGTTTCTGTATATTTGGCCGTTCTGGAATTCAAAGATTTTGGGGTACGTTTCTGTATATATAAATGTACCCCGGGTAACTTTCTGTAGTACCCAATACCATGGACAGATTGTGACAGTTTTTCTTTTAAAATGATCGCCAATGCCTAGACCATAAGTTTATTCAAAGTTTGTTCCCCGGTGTCAAAAATGCCCGTGCCCCGGGGTCCATAGTTTGTGTATTGAGACTTTGTATATTTTTCATAGAATTTCAAATTTGACCCCGTCACAGGCGTCACAGTTTTACATAGGACTTTTTTTTAAATACTACAAGAGCCAAAGGTTTAATATTTTGCATTTACATGTACTATAAGCTTATGGTCCTTTACCAAGTTTATTTAAATGGTGACCATGGAGTCACATTTGGCCGAGCCCCAAGGTCACATGTTTTACATAGACGTGTATATAGGGATACTCTTTTAAAAAATCTTCTTCTCTGAAACTGCAAGAGCCAGAGTTTGGCACCGTCCCAGGCGTCAGTTTTACATAGATTTATATAGTAAAAAAATATCTTCTCTGAAACTACAAGAGCCATCATTTTCATGATCAGTCCATTATTAGTCTGGTTTATATCCCGGTATTGATTCGTACTAAATATTGCTCCTTTGACCGCAACCTCGTCGAAAACACCAAATAAAATTGAAAACCAGTCTGTTCTGAAACTGACAGTTGGTTCAGGCCATGTATAAACAAAACAAATAGACTTTTAAATTAGTTCACACACAAAGTCGTTAATGTTTGGGTCAGATTTTGTTCTGGTTCATTTTGGCATTACTAATTTTCACGTTGAGCCTGTCAGCTTGCAAAATTTACATGCCCGTCTTGAAATTATCAGTAAACATGGCTGCCACGGACTTCTTTGTTTATAATAATAAAGTCATAGAGTTTATTATTTATCAATAGAAGTATTCTTCACACTAGTTGAGTACAGTTTGTAGTCATTCGTAACTTTAAATTTTGGGAAATACTTTCTTTTTTTAAATTTAGAAATGAATTAGCTGGGGTATTAAGGGTATTGTGGGGCTTATACACGAGTATTGTTTCGCTCGGATCCAATATGGCACAGCCTGTTTTTCTTTCTGTCTTTGGACTTTTACATAGGAATCCAGGAACCGTGCCCTACTCTTATTATCGAATAGATTTCTATGGTTCGATAACGTGCTCGGAGGATAGACCGATAAACAGGACCGCCCTGTTTACGTCCCCATCCAACGGACGATGCTAAGAGAAAGTGTCTTGCTCAAGAACACACCGACGAAACTCAGTGGCATCACAGAGGATTGAACCCGGGGCCTCCGGTAAAAAATCTGCCGTTCTACCGAAGTCTCCAATTGATGGAGTTAAAGTACCTACTGACAATGAGGTATATAACTTACATACAGGCCTTTGTTTCCTTCTATGACAGGGGCCGAAATTCGGCTACTTCACAATTAAAAATTGGTCATTTGTTTCACAACTGTTGACGATTTTTTTCACAATTAAAAACAAAAAGTGTTTTCTTTTTCTTTTTTTGTAAACAACATTTCCCCTTCTAACTTTCTCAATATTGTTTTGTTTTCGATACATTTACGTTAGAATGTTTATCTAAAATGTAAATATTATGCTGAATAATTGTACATTTGTTTTATAGTGTCCTCCTCCCACAGAAACAATATATGATGCATGAATTGAGTAACAATTAATCTTTCAATACCTGTTTCACAAATCAGACAGTTATCACGCTTTTGTTTCACAAAATGACCAGGCTAGGAGTCTTAACAATTTTTAGAAAAAAAGCCCCGTCATATTTGAGAATCCAAACTCCTTTAGACACAATATAAACTGCTTTAACTAGCGGGCCAGACCCAAATTGAAGCATTGAATTACGAGATAATTCATTTAAGCATACGTTATTCAATCATGGGTATTTTAAGAAACTGTGAAAAATCTTATACTTTTAATTGGCACATATTTTTTATACATTATTATAGGACCTGAACACCTGGATAGAGTTTTGATGAATGGTTTTAAGTGTAATTTTGCTTTTATTTGGCAGGTTATTGTCTTTAAATGGAACATGGGGAATGGCACTTTATTATCATTAAGCCAAACACATACATATTAATATTTTTTTAAATTTGTGTATTAGGTCTGTGAGCGAGAAGAACTGAACCTCTTATATGCTTTACTTAGGCATAATTATCCTCTTTTTATGGTGCAAATTCGAAAATCAGTAATAAAGAGCTGAGATTTGTTTAAAAAAAAATTAGCATTTTTTTTTAGAGCAATACAGGATTTGTGCACACACTAAATCATTATGATTCACTCAAGTGTTAGATTCGACTATGTTTTACATTTCTGTTTCGGTTTTAAGCAAAAGCTTATTAATGTGTGTTTGGTTTCCTTTCTTTTTTATTTATTTTTTAATTAAAATAAAAAAGTTGATCTCAGCTGGTGAGTGCAGGCAATTTAAACAATTTAATATCTGTAATTGTTGAAAGTGATAATATGACTCAGGGCCCTATATATCAATTTTCATTCCAGGATGACCTCACCAGTGGCATATGATTCAATACCCCATGCTGTCAATGACTGGCATCTTGGTGCTGCTCAGTTAGTGGTTTATGGTGTGGTCCCTGTTATGTAATAAGCTTATTAGTTGTAAAATTCATGGCACACTTCTGTGTTACCACAGATGCTGAAGGGGTTCAAAAAGGGTAATTGATAAGACTAAACAGTATTTATACAGCAGAGGATATAAGGCAATAAAAAAACTTGAATTAATTATATATAGTACATGAACAAAATATTATTAAATAGACCACCTTATGCAAGTATATATTTTATATCTTTTTGGTATATTTTAATACTTGGTTTTAGATTATAATATGCCATGACTTTTAAAGGTACCGTAACATAGTTTGTTTATCCAATTAATATTGATAATTTACTTTCAAATAAAGGTAATGCAAATTTTCTTATTTTACCAAGTGTTTACATTTCAATTATATTATTCTACCAAATTTGATAATGTAGTTAGTGGTTGAAAATAAATCAACATTATGCAAAAGCTATTTAACTTACAGCAATATGCAAGTTAGATAAATGCAGAAAAATATTTTGCAATTAAACTAAATCAAGATTGCCATGGATGTGTTCTTTATTTAAAAATTACCTTTAGCTTTTATATTTAAGAAATCCAAAAGGCGGATCCTCTGTCATGGTTAACCGTGTATAATACTGCGAACGAGATATGAGACTAAGGGTTATATCATAATAACAAAAAGTGAAAAGTAAACATAGAGAATAGTTTAACTGCTGGGATGGATTAACGGAAAATATTTCACAATATGGATAGAACGTATGGTTCTACAAAAGACGTGTACGTCGAGTGAAGGATTTCCCTATAATCGAACACAGCAGTTAGTTATCTGTTTAAACTTTTATTTC
>JAWPHD010019159.1:0-36870 GCA_037043455.1 Cyrtodaria siliqua
CTAAAAAACTTGCTAAACTTTTCCCCTCAGTATATATTTTAGTTAGACCCCGGAATAATCATTCCTGTTGGTGCCATATAACCATTTTGTATTGGTGCGCCGTAAAACCCCAATTTAATTTAACTGCAGATGATGTGTAGGGCCAATAAACCTGTTTATTACATTTCTGTGGGCGAAAGATCGGGATTTCTCAGTGAAAGAATATTCATAATCGTTCCGAATACAAAGATAACTGTGATGTTGAGATATGACGTCAATAAAGTGTTGCTTATGTCGCCATTATCCGTCGATAACGTTCATGAAGCGAATAATATAGGTTAAAAGTATAGATACATTGATTTAAAATGTAATAAATATATTATTTAACTGCTGAGTTCGGTTATAGGGAAATCCGTCACTCGATGTTTTGTTTTCTTCACGAACGATCGTATGTGAGAGAGAAAACAAAACACGACTACCATCGAGTGAAGGAGTACCTTTAATCGACCCCAACAGTTAAGTAATCTCTATATATTAAATCGTGTGCAAATATTTACTTAACTGCAGTTTCCATAGATGATGATAAGTCATTGATGTAAAATCAAAATAATAACGGACTTACGATGAACACCAGCTACCATGGATGAAAACACAAAAGTTATTTCAGAAACTTGAACCTTTTGATGTATATCGATCGCTTTAAGAGGATAAGAACCAGGAAAGTTTTGACATAAACATAATGTGCACCTTTTTAACTCTTTGCATCGCCATAGTATAATCAAATTAACCGATCACATTGACAGATCACGAAATGCATAGTCAAAGGATATGCCCTAACCAGATTATCATAGGTTTACCAAGATGTCGACCAACATGTAAACCGAAATAACTTTTCAAAAACAAAGTACATAATACAGCATACTAAGGTAAGGTTATAGCTAGTATGTTAATAGGTAAACTGTTATATAGCGTTTAAATATAAACGACTGTAGAAGTCCGCCATTATGTTTACCTGCTTGTTTTATAGTCGTAGCCATTTTCGCAGATTATAGATATCCCGCCACCTTACTTTCTTTATGTAAGTGACGCGTCTGCAATATGAAAACACAAGTGAGTGAAATCCCGATGCATATATATGTTTTTATAGAACGTAGATCAGACGCTTGGCCACGATCGTGGTTGGAATGCGCTTCTTTATTTAGCCGTAATTTACGGCAAAAAAATCGGTGTATGAGTGTCGGCTGTATGAGTGAAACGGTACATGCGCAGTGAAGCAGTCTAGTTAATAGGCAGTGCCCATTTTATATAACGGTATAACCGTTTAAATGATTTTGAACACGTGTGGATATATTCTAGTCAGTATTCATGTTCGTAAGTATAGGAGATGTCCTAAGACATTCAGGTTGTCAGAACAAGTAGATTGTGATTGAATCAAAAGTAGACTTTCAACAAATAATAGCTCTACCGGTGTTAATTGTGGATTTTAACAATCAGATTTGTGAGATGAACTGCGGCAATTTTGCCACTGACCGTTCCAAGGCGGTAGACCTATTGTCAATCATTTTGTGTTTGTGATGTTGACTGTGATCATTTCCTGTTCGACTTTTATATCTACTATATACTTATTTTTTTTATATATCATTTGTAAATGCGTTCATTTAATTAAAGTGTATTAGCTGCCATATACGGAATAGTTATACTATTTACCACATCACAATTTATATAATTTGCTTGAACTTAAATGTTCAAATCCAGTAGACTATTCCTTGTTTGAATTTATTGGTTCTGGTAATACTGATGCGTAGTTTCTTATATAGACGTTTAACATTCTATATCAATGGCTTGTAATGTACAGAGTCAGTTTCTGTAACGGAATTATCTCTTCTTTTAAGGATGTTGGCTGGTCAAGTTTTTACATCTTCAAGTCTAAGAATTTTATTTTTTCAATCACAGTTTTATTTGGCAACATAATTGTTTCATTTTTTTGCATTCCAGTACATGTAGATATGGATATTATATAGGATTTAAGACGGTATTATATCAAATTTCAAGCAAGCATTTTCCCCCCATATTTTTTCCGTCATTTTTATTGTCAACAAAATAGGGGATATGGTTAGCTCTGAGTAGAATTTATCCTTTAACTATATAACAATTAGATTTTTATTTTTCAGTAGTGGAATACATATATAAAAGTAGATAATTTTATATTCGATCTCTATGTCAATATTTTGTGTACAGTATTTTCCAATGAAAATAACTTCAAAATACGTGTAATTTAAAGAATGTTTAATAAAAAAATCATTAGAAGCCTGATGACATATAAATTATTACATTTTACTTGTTTTGAAAAAAATATCATAGGACCTTGTCATATACAAGTTTTAAAAAAAGTTGAGCATTAAAACATACTTTTTTTTTTATCTTGAATTATTGTTTGGGTAAAAAAGTGGGTACGATACGGTCCACATATGTTTGCTTTTTAAAGTAAAACGATGAATGAGGATTACAATTGTTTGTGTATGTTTTGAAAGATATGTGTATAGGCAATCGAAAATTAATTGTTGTTTTTCAATAAATGTAATGTTTTGAAAAAAATTGTGAAAATGTTAAATGACTTTATTTTTCCTCTTTTTAGTGAAATGTCGGAGTTAGAAATATGTGCCTTCTTCAAAGACGTCTTGTGGAATAAAGGTGTGATGATCTACCCCTTTTTAGATAATTTTGTATCTAAATGATACCAAAGAAGCTTTACATATCATTTTTAAAACAAATCTCAGCACTACGTCCTTTCCAGCCAACCTCCTTAATTTAATTATCATCCAATTTGTAATTAGACAATATCAACTGCATCCTGTAGGCGTCTGGTGTATGGATGTCTCATTTTGTAATGTTGCCATTTTGGGTTTTCGACACTTAGAACCAAACAATGAGCATGCATATGTATTTGTTACAGTTATTTAACGATGTTGCCATAATCCGCTAAAATGTATCAAACAGATAATACTTGACGAAAATTGAATAAAAACGTGAAATAGAAACGTCTATGGAACCTGTATGCCCGTAATAAAATGTTAAGGTCATCAGTTACATTAGCGGTATCGTCTTCTTATTATGAAAACACTCAACAACACTAAGCTAATTGGAGAAGCGTGGATTTATTTTTACAGTAATTTGAATTGATACTTAAGTTATAATATTACACAAAGATATCTATTTACTGCTATACATAATGCTTTCTTACAACATTGATTTCGTAATGTAAGTAATTAAGATAACTGATTTGATAAGTGATGTATTCTAATATGACTAAAAGCAGAAAATAAATCTAATAATCTTACATGAATAGACATTAAAATCTCTCAACCAATGAAATATCATAAAAATTTAAATTGTTAGTTCTGAAATAAATCATTGAAAACAATCACACGTTTTTCATGTTTGTTATTGTATCCATAACAGACTGTTCGACAATTCTAACGATGTTTCTGCCGACGTTCGTTTTCGTTTCCCAGGTCCGTAGGCTCCATAGATATCGTGTTGAGCTGCAAAACAGTAAATGTGTGTTAACGGAATTATATTCAATGTTTCATATCTTACAACACTTAAAGCCAGTTCAAGCTACCTCAGAAAGAGTGCAACGCGAAGAGTTTTACATTAACTTTGAAGGTACTGCAACAATTCATCATAAATTTAAGACAATTAAAAAAAATTAAAATTGTCTAATTATATTTACATGTTGAACATAATTACTTGTTTAATATATAATTCTTTGTATAAGCATGTCCCTCTACGGTATCCAAAGTAGTCGTTTCGTTATATACTCAGGTGCAAAAGAAAGTAGCCACTGAGTTTTGTTTAGATTTATTTGTATACTATTTTTTTAGAATTAATTGACACATTCCAAAATGAATATGCCATGTTTGGTACCAAAGTTTTTTATCATTACATTGCCAATATCATGTTTTCCTTTGTTTTTCAATAGGTTGAATCATTAAGGGACTGTCGCTTGATACAGAGGATAGGGTGTATAGTAAAACGTTCAAAGTGGCTACTATCTTTTGCAGCTGAGTATATTTACTTGGGACACTTTAATAGCCATCTAAATACGGTGTGCATATATGAAATAACCTGCACAAACAATACAACAATGAGAAGATACATACTTTTAGTCCGGTCCGACACACGTAACATTACGTGGCTTTATCAAATCTGATTCTACTTTGAAACATGAGTTTAAAACAGAATAATATTGGAAACGGATTATGACACCGAGAAAACAATTTAGATGGAGATAGGTTCCATTACGACTGAGAAACGAGGTTGATAAGACCCCGTTTTAAAGACACTGTTAAAGTTGAGGACCATGTATGTCTTATTAAGACGACTGTCATGTTCGTCTTGGGTGTAATTTATATGGTGATTTAAGACACCCTTCATTTGCCCTTGAAACAAAGTCCGACGTTATAACATTGTCTACAAAGGACATATTTTTCTTCACCAATCATGCCATGATCCTGATCCGTGCCAAAACGTCATATTAGGGTGAAATAGGGTAATAGTGAGGTTTAGTGCACCCTAGAACTTGGTTTAAACCCCGAGCGGCCTTTAAGTCATCTTTGGCCATCCTTAAAACATTGTTGGTTTACTGTGCTCCGACCCAAGAAGTTTTAAGTGGGTAGGTAGGTAGGTAGGTAGTACCTTTTGTTGTTACTGAGTCCTCTAACAGAGCTGAACGCGTTTCACCGTACATAGCGATTTGCGGTCCGATGTTAAAACAATGTTTAAAACAAATGTAGTCCCACAAATTCTTATCAAAAGTTAGGTAGATGCCTTTTCAGTGAGTAAGTCGGAGAACAACAATCCAACAATTGTTTAAGGATGGCCTAAATACAAAATTTGTATTCGTATTTGTTTATATATACATACGCCGACAATTTCTTACCATGGGACATATACTCCTTACTGCCGTAGACTAAACCTTACTGTTGTATTTGACACATTTGATACATGGAGATTTATTCATTCTTTCACGTGACTGGTACTACTTGATACACGCTACAGGAAATTAACAACTGTATCCTATCCTGGTTTAGTGGCACGTGTTTGAATAATAAATACGTGCTTCACAGCAAATAAATTGCCCAGATTGTGTATATAAATATTTATTAGTAAATAATACGCTCTTAATACAACATGTCCGGCTACAATATTGGATTGGATTCATACCATCCAACAAGGCAAGTACAAATAAGACTGTAGAGAAAAGTAAATTATTAAAATACAAGATAAATATTATGGCCATATGTAGCATTAATTATAAGAGCAGTATGTATCTGCAAAACGAAAGGAACACATTGATCAAGAATGTGATCTGATATAAACCAACGACTCCATCTAAGAAGTATAGTATTGCTTGGAAAAACATGTATACCAATAATAGAGTTTACGACCAGTGTAGGCCCAGATCAATATGCACACAATGTTCAGGTTGATCAGGGTTTACACTGTTCGCCACTCAGTTATAATGTTTTCCATAACTCTTTATATATAAACTATTACCGAAAGGTTTAAATTCAAGTTTTAGCAAACGACATTTGAAATTTGGCGGCGAAAGGGTTAAAATTTAGTAATAAAGTATGGTCTCATCGAGTATGTCGATGTATACATCGAGATTGGCGTGGCGTATTTATTTTGTAGCATTTCCATTACATCTGATTGCCATGCTCTAACTCCATACGATAACTGGTAGTTAGAGGACCAGTCATTTTGACAGGTGTTATTTTCAGTTCTAAATTTACAATGATATACGAACTGTGCAAATACACAGGAAATGTCAGCGACCATGCTACAAGTGGTATTTACAAGGTTATTACCGATCACTCCTTCAAAGAGGTAGTGTCCAACACGTTCTGCTTTTGCGTTTTTGTCTATTGTGTTAAAGGGCATTTACTAGAAGAAATAAACACGATGAACATATGTTATTAAAGGTTATTAGATATATTCCAAATGAATAATAATTACATCATCCGTGAAAACTGTGTCCCATTTCTTGAGGATACAAGTTTCTGATAAACCCAATATACTGAATTAACACCCACGTGCTGAAAATGATATACACCACCTTCAGAAGCTACACTTAAATTAACTATGTATTACAAAACATGCAACATGTTCTTGCCATTTGCAAATACCTCCCTTTTATTCATAAACTAGACAGGACATTCCTTGCATTTAAAAAGACAAAAAAAACATCCCTTTAAAAAGCAACATTGACATAGGATGAGGCAACATGCAAGGAAAAAAGACAGAGTGTAGAAATATATAGCTCATTGGCGTTGTCCTAATGTAGTTTGGCTTCATACATATTCATATATGAAGACAGTACATTTGTCAAAGATTTTCGGGATAGCGAATGCATCTCAGATGCTGGCATATTAATTAACCTGAGGCATCCTATTTCGTCTTTCACGTGTGTAAAAAAAGCCACAGAGTGACCTACATGCTGATATATGGCTCATGTCATTCAACTAACATAGATTATTCTGTTTCGTCGTTCACACGTGTAAAAAAGGCAAAGCATGACATGGAATAGAAGACTTCGGCATATTCATTTTTTTATCAAAATGGCAGACATACGCGACAATGAATGGATTATTTTTTCCGTAATACTAACCTATCAATGCACTGGCCATTTTGGAAGCCGCATTAATACGTGACCCGTACCCGGCGTCTGTCATGTGTTGATGTCCCCTACGTACAGGTGATCTGAAAAAACAAACACACACCATCCATATCAGTATGTAAGTGTCAGCCAACTTATGCGGAATATATTTTTACTGCATTGACTATCCAGAACATCTATTCAGATGTACACTTTTTCATTATTAATCCTTCAATTGCTTACGGAGATATGATGAACACATAACAATTCTCAACTTTGACATTTTACCTTTGAACTTGCAACCTTGATCTGGCGACAGGAAACTTGGAAGTTAACTGCGACACGTTGTTTTGATGTGATAGGGAAAATCAAATTCACCAAATTGTTAATGAGATTGCGAAGACATATATATTTGGACATATGAGCCGTTAAATATCAAATCAATTCAGCAAGTAAAGCACAATTTATTCTCAACATGGATTGGATATAATTTGGTTAAGAACTCGAGCCTCCTTGTGGGAGCCAACTTGAAATTAATATTCGCAACTAGTATATGTTTCAAGAATTATACAAATATGAAGAGATATTACCTTACTAATGAATTAGCTATAGCCTTCACGATGTCCCTTCTCGACATTCTTCTAAAAGCAAATTGATGTAACACATTCGGTATTCTGAAATGAAAGTGAGATTAATTAATAATATTAAATCATTTGCTCTTCCCGCAATTAACTGTGTTGTGCATTAGCTGTGTACTATTGCTTGGGGTGCTTTTTTCAGCCAAAGATTTTTTTTTTGAATTTTCAGACAAAATTCAAATGGTATCTAAATAAGTTGTTAGTGGTGAATAAAAATACCGCTGCATGAACAATTAGAACTTTTTTATGTAATTTTTAACAAAAAATGGTTTACTGTTTTCTGTGAAAGCTGCATTTCGACTTTTATACTAATTACTGTTCTAAATTAGGACACTCTGACAGTTTTATAGCAAAATATTAGGGCTAACTGAATTATTTCAATTTTCTGACAAGGAGTTTACAAGGGAAAAGCCCCATCTACTACAAAAGCATTTTGACTGCAAAATATATATTAATTCCAGTTCTAGTGGTATATAATTTATGTACGTATTATTAATATTGCTCATGTCTGGCTGAAACAAGCAACCCAAACAATAATAATGTAACAGATAGTTAGATATGAAAATGTTCATACTTAATGACACAAAAGACTAACTCAATAAATATGGAAATTTGAGATCCTTTGGAAGCAATAAACGCAACCAAGAGAATAAAGTACCATACTCCTTTTATTAATTCTGTTTATGAGAGGTAATGTAAGAAGCAACACCTCTCACGCACCCTATCACCGGTTTAATCGGTATTCTACTCGAAAGTCTCCTATATTCGGTTCGTTGGACCCAAAGGACCACTAAAAATAACACTACTGATCATAGTACGAAACAATGCATTACGTGGTCCGAGTAATAACTTTCATACCCAATTCAACCCCTTCTCCCAAGAAGCGAACACGGGGTTGACTGTGTTATGTAATAAAAACTTAATTTCGGCTTAAAAAGTTTGCATATTGTAAAATTAAAATATTAAATAGATAATTTTAAAAAGGTCATCATATTTTGTCAGTAAAAATGTTTTTAAACGTGTTTTATTATCGATATATCCGTTATAAATTCCTGCTAATATAAGCATTCCCATCGCTTAATGGAATTAAGGTGGAATTTAATTATATGAATAAGTGTTTGTGTGTGCGTTCGAACAGACGTGACTATAAATATGCACTGGCTACATTAATAAGCAGCTCAAGAACATTTTTCAGATATATTGGACATTTAGTAGTCTGGTATTTAAAGTAATATTTTTAAATGAATGCTTCATAAAAAATAACCTGATTAAAAACTTTCGTCATTCGCATTTTCAAATATGCGCACACATACGTACACTGTATGTTTATAATGGTTAAGCATTTTTGCGACTGCTTTCAGCTAAGATTTTGGGTTCATGCATCAGTTGGAATTGCACGGGTAAGTACATAATAAGCTAAAAGTTCGTAGCGACGTCTTCAGTTAATCTTGCTAGAATTAATTATCTCTTTTTTTTATTGTATCTTTAAAGTAAATGTGCAATGAGGTGTACATGTTAAAGCAATGTACACAAATGAGATGACACGCAACAGTATGTGGTCTGGCATTAATTCCATTAAACTATGGGAAAGCTTATAAAAGCAGGATTTTATAACGAATTTTTAGTGCAAAAAACGCGATAACCAGTTTAAAATTACATATACAATAGGCAAACATTTTAAGCCGAAATTAAGGTTTTATTTCGTACCCCTGCCAATCCCGCTTTTGCTTCTTGCAGAAGGAGTAGGATCGGGTATGAAAGTTAATACTCAGTCCTAAAACAAATACCTTAAAGGAATACTTAAACCAAGGTCCGATAAAGAAAACGAGATTGAGGGACTGTGTCAATAGTTAATGTGACTTTCTTTGCATATGGTTAAATCACAAAATTAAAAAATTAACATAATTTGAAAATTGTCCCAGGTAAATAATATAACATTTTGGAAGTTGTAGGCATTTTTGAAATTGTATTAGTAAGCATAAATGATTTTTTTATTTTAATATCAGAAATTATTAAAGAGCATTTGGATAGAAACTGGAACCATACGCCGCTGGCCATGGAATGATATGAAAATACAACGTTGAAAGTTCCATGTTCACCGTCATATGCATACCAGCTTCGGGATGGCTCAAATTGTCGTACTATTGGCATTTTAAATATTGAGTTCTGCTCAACCAGGGCTAGAGGGCGTGAACGGTAGCCAGACATTATCACTACATTTCATGAACAGTCACAATCAAACCGAAACTGCAATATGTTTTATATGTATCGTGTTCGACGATTCTCTTTTCATACTCTTCTTGAATGCTACATTTCCTGGTTGACTTGTATATCTACTTTTCTTGTTTAACGGCCGGCAACACATTATTTAGTAACAAAAAAAAAAAAGAAAAAAGAAAAAAAAGAAGATACATATAAATTTATCTGGGATTATCGTATTGCTACTATCAAATACCAGTATATTAAAATGTTTTAATGTGCGCGAAGGAAAAAGTGGCACAGAAGAATCTAAATGGCGTCGTCCAGAATCGGGATAAGCGGAAGAAATCCGGTGACTCCGTTTGTAGTCAGGCCACACATAAGGAACCTTGTTGACAATCAAACTCAGGGCCTGTAATTATCTGATCACGATGCTTGTAATATGTTTAAAATGGATTTATTTTGGTTCCTTAATGTTAAACATTGATATAAAAATCAAACAGGAAAAGCAGCATTCAAGGACGACAGTCAACCACTAACACACACAGAAACAAATAACAAAGGACTAGGTATGATAAAGGACAAAATTGGCCCCCAATATTGAACGTTTTAATACACTAGTTTTGAATACATCTAGCTTAGCTACAAATGAACTGAATCAATATTACAGCTCATTACAAGTACGTTTGAAGGCTCTAAATGTGTTAAGAGCCTCACAAACAAGGCATTTTCTTTCAAAAAATGACATTTTTGTTCATTTTCAGCAGTTTTCGATCAGTTTTTGGTCTTGAAAAAACAGAGCGCACCCTCGAGCACAGCAGATTTTTTGTTGGAACAGGTACTTGATAGCGATGCATCATCAGATAAAAAACTGTGTGTGCTCGGAGGTGCGCTCTGTATTTTTAGGGTCAAAATCTTACCCGGAAAGGTCCAAAATCTACAAAATATAACAAAATTACCAAAAATGCCGTTTTTTTGAGACCCTATTAATTATTCTAGATAAATAAAATAAATAAAAATATAGGTTGAAGATAGAATATGATCAATTTACTTCAATATGCACGGCAGATTATATGTAATATTTTTTTTGCATTTTAAATGTATTGGGGGCCAAAATACCCCTTATCGTACCTTGTCCTTAAAAGATGAATAAAAGGCAAAATAAAACATCACAAATACAAAAGGGTTGATAATAGGGCTACCGCCTTGGAACGGTCAGTGGCAAAAAAGGCCGCTGGGGTTTAAACCAGTTTCTAAGGTGCACCAAACCTCACACTTACCCTACCGTCAACCCAATAAATCGGGACAGTGTAAATAAAGAAATCCCCACCATGAACTATTCTCTAACCAACAAGGCAGCATTAATAGGCAATAGAAGTAAAACACAAAGATACTCGTGTATATATAAATACAAACAAACAATAGCATAGAAAGCCACAAAGAAAGAACCTATTTCCAGTGTGTTGTATTTGGATTGGGGTTTGTATAAATAGCTTTAGATCACATAAAATTGCACGAGAAAACCAACGGCGTCAAATGGCGAGATATTTTATGCAGTAAACTCAACAAAATATAGTGAGAAGTTTTTCATGTGTTTACTTGTGTATAATGTACATGCAAAACAACTACAGGGAAAGTTTAACGGTACCGTGTTGACTTTTAAAAACTTGATATCATATAATCTCTTCGATAATAGTACATGTAGCATCATAAACAGCCAAAATAACTTTCGTGAAACTGTAAAGTTTGTTCACAGATAGGAATGTTTTCTTACATAGTATCCATTGTTCATATGTATTTCAATTATAGTATCATGCCCTTGCAACGTCTTTGTAGAATGTTTTGAGATGTTTTTAGTGAATATAACTGAATAATAAGTTTACGAAGTTATAAGTTAAACTCGTTGATAATGCATTAACAAGTTACTGTTCATCATCAGTAGCACGCGTAAGACTAAGCTTGATCATGCTGGAGTTTACAATTGCCTTCAAACCTTGCAATAACAACAGTTTATAAAACAAACTGAACATATTGAATATAGACTGGCAGGAATTATTAATTTATAATCATGTCCAGTTTTATTTTCAGCATGTGGATGATAATAGTGTAAAAGTGAGGTTTGGTTTAACCTAGAACCTGGTTTTAACTCACAGCGACCTTTCATTTTGCTAATGACTGTTTCAAGGCGTCAGTTCTATCATCAACCCTTTTATGTTTGTGGTGTCGCATACTTTGCATTTTCCTTGTCAATGTCGTTTATTTTGAATGCGTGCATTTCGTTGACTGTATACCTGCTTAAAATGTTTTGCATATATTTTGATATACACGCAGTCAAGTGTGTTTGATATTGTCCAGTGCCGATAGTGGCGGCTGCGCCCCATAAATACATACCTTTCATACCAGTATTCAATTGTAACTCATCGTACAAGAGTTCATGCACAGCTATGGTCTTGCTGTAGACACTACGAAAGGTTGAATGGTGTCTGACGTCATTTTCAGCACAAGTAAGGCTGTATATGACGGTCGATTATTTCGTGGAGGCGGAAGACCACACACGTTTCCTGGGTAGAACCAGTACTCTATATCTCGCTATCCGTAATAATCGACATTTTTTCAATAACAAGTCGACATAATTAAGTACAAGCGTAGAACGCGTATGTAACACTTATGTTATACGTTTTTTTATTTCTTTATTTTGTACGCGTTACTTTATTTATTATTATTACGTGACAAATGACATTGTTGTTACACATTCTATATATAAGAAGCAAACACATGATTACCCAGCCTTATAAGAAGGCGTATTAGTTACTAAAGATGTATCACGTTCAAATTAATCATGGCCAGATCCATCGTATAATCTACAAAGTTATGGAGATGCGTAGGGGTTTCATGTAAACATTACATGCCAAACATGACAGAAAGGGCATTATCCCATGCAGATTTGCAGATGTCTAAAACGAGATACAGTATGAATTTAGTAATTTAGTACAATGCAAATCATATCACAATATGTCACATTAAACTCAATGAGATATGAATAAGAGCATTTGTATTCATTCATCTCCCACCAGTGATATTAGTTATTATCTATTAGCCCATTCCCGCCTGATAATAAACGTCCATGATATACGATAGCTCATCATGCACATTTAATAACGGATGACAGGATGTTTATTATATATTTCTTTAATATGACGTCCGAAATAAAAACACAGAAGGCGGAAGCATCAACGACAGATTCCCACAAACACGCACATTCCTTTGAGGCATAATCGACTCACTTAAGTAAGCTATGCAATGCAATTTTAGACAACGATAATGACTTGTGTAGGCAGGATCTATTTTAATAACAGACATTGTATGATAGACGATATATTACAAGATAATTCACCGTAAACGACGTTCTATTTCTATTCTAATACCCCTAAAATGTGAAAATAACGCACACATCTGAAATATTTCACATTGCTTTGCTTACTCTCCTGACGTTGCAAACGTTACAGTGATATATTCGCATTGACTTGCTTATTCTCCTAACGTTGCAGTGATATATCGTTGAATATAACGAGATATTTTAAATTAGGCTATATAGTGCGGGTGTATTAGAATAAAGAATTAAGCATATTTATTAGTTTAGTCCCACAAATGGCTAGTTATTACCTAATGATTCAAATTACGGAATATGCCTTCCATCATTAAAATTATTTATATCAGTACCGTCATAATCTGTTATTTATTTAAATTCGAAACAATAGTAGTGTGTAGCTGAAATAACTAGCCTAAATGTGTTCTATAGATCTAGCCAATACAATACGCTCCCGCGTTTTTCTCAGACAGTAAAACCATTATGTTCCGTCAGATTAAAACTTCGAGCCTTTTTATCTCTTAATTTATTTGTTTTACAAAAATAATCTAACTGCGAAGTAATTGGATATTTATGCAAAGCGTTTGTCCTCTGTATGTACGGCCTGGACCCCGGTTTATACACCAATTACGCGCTTGAGTGTTTATAACACAACACGAATACCATTGGCTTATTAAAACACCGGGGGCGGGTCCCCATCATCACCAGGGTTATCTGTACCATATTCCATTTAGGCTCTGTGTTTTACAACAGCCAGTCGGAGTGGAAAATTCTAAAATATTTAAAGGGATATTATAGCTTTGCGGAATAGTCTATATCAGGCAAGTGCACGCTATATCTTATTCACTACAAATATATTAGTATTTTGTTAAAATGCTATTGAACGCCATGATATTGGGACATACGATCCCAAGGCGTCTCGATGTTTATATGAAGGATGGCATATATAATCGGCTGAGACAGGATTTCAAATTAAACAATCCTGGAATATAAGTTTTATAGAACAGTGTTTAGTCCCCTGTGTGTCATAAATTGAGGCGTGAAGTGCCCTATTACAGAGTAATGTTTAGTCAGCATATAGTTCCCACTCATATACAGAGGCGTACACAGAGTCCTTATTGTAGAGCAGTGACTAGACTATTGTAAAATATAGAGGCGTCAAGTGCCCTATTACAGCGCAGCAATTTGTCATAAATATAGGCGTCAAATGCCCTATTACAGTGCGGCAATTAATGCTCTGTCATAAATAGAGACGTCAAGTGCCCTATAACAGTACTGCAATTTGTCATAAATAGAGGCGTCGAGTGCCATATTACAACGCGGCGAATAATGCTCCGTCATAAATAAGTCGTGCAGTTCTATTTAAACATATTGCCATTTACTGAATATACCACTTTAAATGCATTTTTACTCGTAAATATTGTATATATCGTATTGTTGAGGGCCTCATGGTAGATTGACTAGTTTCAAAGGAGTTCTCTCGTTAAATAAAGTCTTTATTATTATTATTATTATTATTATTATTATTATTATAAATAGAGGCGTCAAGAGCCCTATTGCAATTACAGTGCAGCTACGTCTAAATAGAGGCGTTTATGTTATGTTATAGTCTTAACGGTGTTAATGTAGGTCTATAAATAACTAAGAACGAACAACGTGTTCTAACTAATAATCTGTAATTACGATGTTATTCAGGGAACTGACCAGCAGTAGTCAGTGTTCCAGACGGGAGTGCATGGTAAGAGTGTGTCTGTTATAAGACGACATACGGTAATACAACAATCCCCTTTTTAAATTCAAAGTTATAAGTTCTTTCATAATATAAGAATGCGTATAACAAGTTCATAGATATAAATGATTTCTTGACATTAATGTTCATACTCAAATGCTTCGTTCGTGGTCAGTTTTGCAGCTGGTGATTAATCTCCAGTATCGCAGGCTGCGATGATCTTTGGTCCATTAAAACGTCATTTAGACCTGACTTTATAGAGAGTCAGTTTATAGCTGATTATCTTACATCTCCAGGTGGCACACTGAGGTTGATTAATGGGCACGTAATCCAACATGTTTCCAAGTTTATGATAGTTCCATGATGATTACACCGTTTACGTGGCCGCCTTGACCGGGTTAATGAGCATTCACCAGGAAGGGGTAAACTTGACAGTTTAGTTAGACAAATGCGTCTGCCATATCGCGAGATGCGCTTATCAGTACTTTTATTTATGAAAGTGGTTTGTTTTAACACATGTGTGGCATTTAAAGAGGCATTTTCTCTTCGCGGCACTTTGGCGGAAAGTGAACTTTCACTTTGACACCGTGAGATATTTTCCTTCGTTTTTAAGAAGGCGTCTTCTGTTCCTACGGTAAATGGCATTATCATCTTTCGTCATAACCGAGTAGTATCTCGCTCATTATGCTATTTAACTACGACAGCAGGTTTCCACAATTTGTTAGATTGTTGAATTCTTACTGTGTCTCCAATCGACAAAGGGCTCAGAGGTTTTGCATCCCTGTCATAAATGTCATAAATAGAGGCGTTAATTGCCCTATTACTGTACAGCAATTTTCATAAAAAGAGGCATTAAGTCCCCTATTATAGTGCAGCAATTTCTCATCAATAAGAGGCGTTAAGTGCCCTATTATAGTGCAGCAATTTGTCATAAATAGAGGCGTCAGGTGCCCTATTATTGTACAGCAATTTGTCATAAATGGAGGCGTCAAGTGCCCTATTACTGTACAACAATTTGTCATAAATAGAGGCGTTAAGTGCCCTTTACTGTACAGCAATTTGTCATAAATAGCGGCGTTAAGTGCCCTA
This sequence comes from Cyrtodaria siliqua, assembly GCA_037043455.1. NCBI lineage: Eukaryota > Metazoa > Mollusca > Bivalvia > Adapedonta > Hiatellidae > Cyrtodaria > Cyrtodaria siliqua. Next base: position 15,663 of record JAWPHD010019159.1, read on the forward strand.
TTACTGCACAGCAATTTGTCATAAATAGAGGCGTTAAGTGCCCTATTATAGTGCAGCAATTCGTCAAAAATAGAGGCGTTAAGTGCCCTATTACTGTACAGCAATTTGTCATAAATAGAGGCGTTAAGTGCCCTATTACCGTACAGCAATTTGTCAAAAATAGAGGCGTTAAGTGCCCTATTACTGTACATCAATTTGTCAAAAACAGAGGCGTTAAGTGCCCTATTACCGTACAGCAATTTGTCATAAATAGAGGCGTTAAGTGCCCTATTATAGTTCAGCAATTTGTCAAAAATAGAGGCGTTAAGTGCCCTATTACTGTACAGCAATTTGTCATAAATAGAGGCGTTAAGTGCCCTATTACTGTACAGCACTTTGTCATAAATAAAGGCGTTAAGTGCCCTATTATAGTTCAGCAATTTGTCATAAACAGAGGCTCTAAGTGCCCTATTACTGTACAGCAATTTGCAATAAATAGAGGCGTTAAGTGCCCTATTACTGTACAGCAATTTGTCATAAATAGAGGGCGTTAAATGCCCTATTACCGTACAGCAATTTTTCATAAATAGAGGCGTTAAGTTCCCTATTACCGTACAGCAATTTGTCATAAATAGAGGCATTAAGTGCCTTATTATAGTGCAGCAATTTGTCATAAATAGAGGCGTTAAGTGCCTTATTATAGTGCAGCAATTTGTCATAAATAAGGGCTTCAAGTGCCCTATTACTGTACAGCAATTTGTCATAAATAGAGGCGTCAAGAGCCCTATTGTACACCGCTCAATTATTCTCAATACACATACGCACCGAGGGCCGTCTTCAGCACGGACACGACGTAGAGATATATTATATATTATTAATACTCAGAAGCATCGTGTCTCTCGCTGTATTCACTATTCCAGGAGGTGCCCCCAAATAAAAGAGTGCCCGACGGTTACAAGATCAACAGAGAAAATCAAGGGAAGTATCAATTTTACCTGGTAATTGAAAGGGGGTATCTCTAGAACATCTTAAATTATAAAATTGTTCTAAGTTCATGATAAAACACTTATATCAATCAGATTATGATGTTAGAATCATTTCGTTAATGTCTAAATTCTCAAAACACCATATAGTTAGGACGGAATCGGGAGTAAAATGCTGAAATTAACCCGGGCGCGTCACCTAGGATAGCATGTATTACTGCGCAGAAGGAATTTCTTTGCAAATAAGAGATAATGTGTAGGATCATTCATTATGCCTTGGTCATACGGAATAGAAAATAATTAATCTTTGTCAGTTTTAAGTCGGACACCTAGACTCCCATGAAAAGCCTGACGTACTCCCTTTAATACGGGAAATAGCAGATAATGTCATTCAAAGAGTCACGGCCTCACTGTTCGAAATAGTAGAAAAGGCTTTGGCTCCGAAGGCAAAACAACTGAAAGCGTCATCATGAATGACAGTGTTAACTCATTAGCCGGCAAAATAACAGGTGGGTCTAATGCACACAAATCGTTTACAAACGTATGAATGCCAGTCGACTCCATGATATCAGAAAAGATATTATCAAAGAGTTTGTAGATCTAAGTCATTTAAGACACGTCTTTTTAGACACAATCCCCAAAATATATGTCATATATTTGAAAATATTAAATATTAATTTCATTGATAATCGTCTCAAAGTTCTCTGAATCTTTCCAAAATTCAATATCTCATACAGTCTGTGGTCTTTTCAACTGGTGTCAGTTAATAGCCATTTATCTTTGTCTGTGAGCGGCAGCAGACAGTTCAATGTTCAAAGACGTCCGTGGGAATCGTTAACCTCCACCTAATTCAGTTAATGGTACAATTAATGGTCATTAGAGGATATTAGCATTACCGTATCTTTGATTAAGAATGTCATTACAGTTCACATTTTCTAGTAATTTACACTCGAAACCGAGACGTCTCAACACAAGTCAAAGATCAGTGTCCATTAGAATCGTTTGCTGTGTTAATTAAATAAATAAAATAAATAAATAAAATAAATAAATAAAACATAAATATATTCATAACTTTCACACCCGGTCAACTTCCGGTAGGTCGAAATATTCAGTAGGTAAAAATAAAGAGAAAATCATTTTTTCATAAACATTATTTATACAGGGATTTAGAAGTCGCATGTACAGGGTCCTGACTCATAATTCCCAAAAAGTACCCATGTCGGAACACTCGGTAAATTTTGGAGCCATTGAATAACCATTTCTAAAACACATGTTTGCATCATATCCATTCTGTGTCATACATAACTTAGGACGCAATGTTCATTAAAATTAATTATTTCTTGCTGTTTATAATGGTTCATTACCTGAATTGAATTGAATTGGGTTTTAAGGCGCATCAACACATGATAGGTTATATTGCGCCTAACAGGCATGAACATGCCAGGCTCATCCTCCATGTACATCGAGACAAAATATGGAGATTGGGCCTTGGACCTTCTCGCCCTGAACTGCAGAGTCGCTGCAAATTCTATTGTAGACACTCCAATTACGCTGGAGCCACGTTTATTGTTTTCTGCCACTGCTCTTATAGATGTGAGCGAAATGGCACCCGAAACAATGCAGGGGTCATTATGAAGACCTTTAATGAGCATGAACAAAAAATGACAAAATGAATATGAATGGAAGGGCTGGGGTCCTACCCCCTCACAAGCTATGACAGGCACTTTAGAAATGTATACAATAATTATGTTTGCGTTATTCGAAGTTCTAAAACACATGTTCGCATTATCTCCATTCTGTGTCATACATAACTTAGAAAGCATTGTTCAGTCCAATTAATTATATCTTGATGCTTATAGTGGTTCATTACCTGAACAAGCTCGAATAAACGTTATTTTATTGCCGTAACCATACCATGTGCCTTTAACAGCGAACGTTTAACCGATCGGCATCTGTCGACAGCTAGATCATTCAAGCAATAATTGGAACAAAAAATAAATCAAAAAATCAAAAAAATAAATAAAATAATACTGTCTGGACGGACATTTCTTCGGTCAGTAACAAATCCTACGCTTAATGTGAAAAAGCCATATTATTGCGTCCGTCTGACAACAGGTGTCAAAGAACACCTTTTGATATGTAAACAAGTTGTAGCATCGCTCAGCGGAAAGTCTACCTTTTTTGTTTTCCAGACATGCTGTTTTTCGACGTTTACAGACGCCAGTGGAGAAGTCGGCGGTGGAGCTATTTACAATGTGACCGACGGCATTATTCGACACTGCGGACAGTTGCGGTAAAATGCGTTCACGAAATACATACAGCAATAAATAGAGGCCAGTGGGTTCACGGCCTTCAACATTACAGATAAAGATAACACGGAACATACATGCGTTCATTTCATTGATAACTTGAGAGCGGGTTGCATTCAAACTAGACTCATTATCAAATATTGACCCCACCATGGGTTCATGTGGGGTTGTATTCGTACACACGGGGAGTGACCTTACCATGTGTTCATGTAGGGTCGTTCTTGTTTATAAACTACATGGATATACCTATATTTCGTATGTGTCGTGTTCGGCCGTTTCCAAAGTACCACTCGAAAGAGACATTTTGAAGTCTTACATTCGACGGAATACCACTTTACGAGAGGTTCAACGTATATGAATTAGTTTTTGCTTAGTGATTTAATGTATATGAATTATTTGTTATTCACGTGTACATTTATGTCAGGATCGTACCATGGGTTCATGTACGATCGTTCAAACGCGTTAAGGTATAATGTGCATTTCGCTAAAACATCAGCATAAAATACGCGTAATTAATTGGTTTCTTGTTCTTTTGTTGTTTTGTGTTCGATATATGCCAAGGTCATTCGCTTTTCTTTCCTCCTCCCCCCCCCCCCCCCCCCCCCACTTTCTTATGGCGATTTCATCAGTCAAATTGTCTGATGAGAGTGGCGTAAATCGCCATAGCTAATTAAAGATTATATAAACACCATTAATGTTTTTAATATAAAAACAGTTATTTCCAATTAACGACAAATCGTGTAACAACTTAGATTACGTAATATCGCATAATAATATTTAGTACATCTATTTTTATAGTGCTTTATTCTATATCAGTTTCATTATGTAATTAACGGAAATTAATATGTGTTACATAATATTACAATGTTTCATGCAATATTACATGTCTACTATTTCAACTTTAAACACATTCACACTCTTGTGAATAAAAGTCACTTTGTGGCATATATCGACACTACACCCGCTAGTTGTTTGTTACTTACTTCCCAGAATAAACAATGCGCATAAATAATCTAACTGCGAAGTAATTGGATATTTATGCAAAGCGTTTGTCCTCTGTATGTACGGCCTGGACCCCGGTTTATACACCAATTACGCGCTTGAGTGTTTATAACACAACACGAATACCATTGGCTTATTAAAACACCGGGGGCGGGTCCCCATCATCACCAGGGTTATCTGTACCATATTCCATTTAGGCTCTGTGTTTTACAACAGCCAGTCGGAGTGGAAAATTCTAAAACCGCCACAAACCCCAACCAACAACCCTACAAAAAATAATAAATATATAAATGCACACTATACCATAGCGCTCGTATTGACTTTATTCTACGTCTAAGCTCCATGAATAGGCGTAAATCGCCATAGCTAATTAAAGATTATATAAACACCATTAATGTTTTTAATATAAAAACAGTTATTTCCAATTAACGACAAATCGTGTAACAACTTAGATTACGTAATATCGCATAATAATATTTAGTACATCTATTTTTATAGTGCTTTATTCTATATCAGTTTCATTATGTAATTAACGGAAATTAATATGTGTTACATAATATTACAATGTTTCATGCAATATATCATGTCTACTATTTCAACTTTAAACACATTCACACTCTTGTGAATAAAAAGTCACTTTGTGGCATATATCGACACTACACCCGCTAGTTGTTTGTTACTTACTTCCCAGAATAAACAATGCGCATAAATATTTGTCAATAATCTGCTCTTAAGAATAACGGCTAACATGATAATACATTTTAAAATTAGTCTAAACTTGTGCTAAATCTGTCTCTCATATGTTCACGATATACAGTGCTGGACATTTCACAAACTGTCTATATGTTTTATCCCAGGCGTATATAATTAATGCGTTAATCATCAGTTAACAGTATGTTAAGCTCATTATCCGAATGATAGTTAGATGGTAGAAAAAGGGAGCTGATTTATAAACATTAATTTCTTTCTCGTCAGTCATCAAAAATACGTTTTAAATCCAAACAACAATTACAGGGTTGCGTAGAAGCTCAGTATGATACTCCGCAAACATAAACGGGCTGACAACATGGTACCGCATTGAAAGGCTCAGTGGTGTTAACATATTTCATTTGTTTCAAAATCGTATAGCTGTTTTCTTTTATATTTTTTTTTATTAAAACATTTAGAATTTTTAGAACAAAAGCAACATTGCTTATATATAATTCTTCGTCTAAAATCAATGGCAGTGTATTAAATTGTTTGATTTATAATAACAAAGAGAAGGCAATGGTCTAAAAAGTGGAAGTTTAAAGTTCAAACATTAAAATTTGCTCCTCAGTTTAGTTATCCTGCGTCATTTTGACTTTAAAACTGCTTGCATATGATTAAATAAAAAACTGAGATTTCAGTTTTCTTCACATTTTCACCGAATTTTTAAACCTATTATTGATGCACTATTATAAAAAGTTAGTAATATATAAAAATAATTGCTTTGAACTATTCTAACAATTACTATTAATGATTGAACAAATGCAAGTGAAGAGAAAAACTAACGGGACGCCGTGAGTTTTTAAAAAATCAAGATTGCCGTGTGTCCCTTTAATGTCTTGAAGTTAAAGTACATCAACGACCAGGGGACATGCTACAATAGAAATATACTATAGAAATATCATTTAATATGGCTGTCGTTAAGATCATCGTAGGATGACATTATTCATTCTCGACATCCTTTACTCTGCATTATCAATTCATAGACGCTCATGGAGACGGGCGATTACTATGATAGGCAATGACAAATTACATATCGTGTTTGAATATACTTCTTAAAATGGTTTGAGAGTAAGCGTGTTACTGTTCTGTCTTAGAGCCGTAACACATAAAATATTCAGACGACATGACACATACTAATGTTGTTATGGATAAGTCCAAACTTCTGACCTTAGAATGTCTCCGCGCTTGCAATCAGTACTGTTATTCATTCGATCTTTGGAGATCGCTGAGCCCGATACTCATATTTAGTTATCGGTGGTACATTTTCAATTTCTTTTGTTTTCTTACTTAATTTTTGATTCGGTGGTTCCACTACTCCGGCCGATAAAAGGCTCTGGGTATTGTTTAACCACTTATAGGATATGTTGTCTGCTTTTTAATTTAGTCTTTTGGCTGTTCCTTGTGATACGCAGGCTTCATAACCGCTGCTCCCAACTAAATTCCATTATGTTTATTTCGCTCTTCGGGACATTTAATTTTATTAGATACTGGGACCATACGCCGTACGACATGGGGAAGAAAATAACTCCATGTCCACCGCCGTATGCATGCCATCTTCGGGATGGTTAAAATTGTGTACTATTGATTTTATGAATATTGACTTCTGCTCAACCCGGGGCTAGAGGGCGTGAGCGGTAGCTAGCATATTTCACTACCGCTCATGAACAGTCTCAATCAAACCGAGACTGCAATATTTCGTATGTGTCGTGCTCGGCCGTTTCCAAAGGTCCATTATCATACTCTTTTTTTAGGGTGCCTTTAAGGTGTACTTAGTTCAGCTTCAAACAATGCATTTCCATTTGTATAATAATCAGACAAATGCACATGAATTATTAACACGTTTAAGAATTGTGTCTCACATTTTAGGCCTTTAGCCTTTACATGTAGGTAGTTTTGTACACCTGTCCGATAGTGAATGGCAAATTTCATGAAGCACGTTAGCGCTTTCGGATAATTTCCCATTCACTACCGGCTTCCAACACAGAGCAATAACTGAATATAACTATTTAAAAACAGTATGAAAACAAAATGAAATTTGACGATAACACAATAGATACAAGAAATATTGCAATCTCTGTTTGATTAAGATTTACGTGCTTGCTACCGTTCACGCCATCTATCCCTGGGTTGACCAGAACTCAATATATTGCAATCTCGGTTTGATTAAAACTTAAGTGCTTGCTACTGTTCACGCCCTCTAGCCCCGGGTTGACCAGGATTCAATATATTTAAAAAGTCAATAGAACAGAAATTTGAGACATCCCCGAAGGTGGTATGCACATGACGGTGAACATGGAACCTTTTACGAGGTATTTCCACACCATTCTATGGCCAGCGACGGTTTATAACAAAACGCTTTGCCGTAAACGAGAAAATAATGGGCGAAATAATCAATATGGAACTTAGTTGGGAGCAAAGGTTATGAAACCTGCGTATCACAAATAACAGTCAAAAGACTAAATTAAAAAGCAGGCTGGAGTAGTGGAACCACCTATTCGAAATTCAAGCAAGAAAAAGGTATTTGAGAATGTATCACCGATATCTGTAAATACCGGGCTCAGCGATCTCCGAAAATCGGAGGAGACGTTTTACCGCAGCCACACTGCACAGACAACGTTTCTGATATATAGATATAGGACACTCGTCAAAGAATGGTATTATTTCACATAGCCTACACATGGGCATAGACCAGTGTACTTTAAATAGTTCAAAGTACTATAAATAGTTCAGCGAACTGTACATTGATATTTTCATTGTTTTTAATTTAGAGGAGACACAACTAGTTCCCAAGGTCGGCGACATGATGGAAACAGATAACGTAAATCACGTGTAACGATTGACATGCTGTTTAAAACAGTCCGGAAAGCAATCAATGCTTTCATGCCTCACTACTTTTGTCTATTTTCACTGAACCTAACCAGAAAGCAAACACAAAATGTATTTGACATCTTTATTTATAGCACCTTATCCATAATAATTCAAAGATATACATAACAGTTCTTCGATCCAATTTAGTCCGATTACATATGGCATAATTTTGAAATGTATATCTTATTGAAAGGTATTGGTTTTATTGGCATGTAAACTATTTGTTAAGTTCGTATTATCGATTTTATTCCAAAACTGTTCAAAACTCTACAAGAAATGTGTGGTTTTTCAATCACGGCTCGGTTGTTGCAGACTTTAACACAGATTCTAACACCATACACGACTGTGTTATACGTAAATGATTTTTTTGATCCGCGTCAAGCTGAGATTGTCCAATCCATTTTAAAATATAATGGTGTCGTAGAAATCGGACATGCCTAAAACCCTTTTTTGAAAATGAAATGAAATAAAAGTAATACTTAATAGTATAAATACACCATAAATGTACCGTCGATTTATGTAGAGCAATCACCATTTTAATTCCTCTGAGACAGGATTAGAGCGGTCACATGGTGACCCTCTGTTATTCTTTCAGTGGGTCAGTAGATTTCATAGAGGTCACTAAAAGTATATGGACTACAATTCCGATTCAAAGTTTAAATCATTTGCAAATAGTTCTTTAAGGCGTTAGAAACAAACATAATAAAGTAAATTTAATAATGTTTTTAAACTGTACCGGTCGTGACGTCAACGTCATGGCGTCAAATTGCGCGAACGTCTCAATGACGCTCCATTAAAATGGGTTAGATATCGGCGTTTGCCTTAAAAAGGTGCTCGATGCAATACATCAGTTATTGGGCTTGCTACTGACCCCCTACAGAAATATGTGGCGTCAGTCAAATATATAGGGGGACTCCGCTATCGCCTCGCCCACTATACATTTCACTGACCCCACATATTTCTGTAGGGGGTCAGTAACAAACCCAGTAACTAATAATCTAAAGCTAGTCCTGCTGATATAGCGGATACTAATGCCATTGTTGTCTGAGACATGCCTAACGGTAAGGCTTAGAGACCTTATTCTTGCATACCGGATAGGGTTATCGGCCTTTTACATAATTGATGGAAATCCAGATCTTACACATGGGGCAAGATAAAAGATGCGCGCTTATATCAACAATGACAGTTGCATGACGTCATTATGCAAATAAACATGCAAAACGTTAGTAGCTGGCAACGTCAATGCACAGAATGTAAATGGTATGCAAGAAAAAGAATCAATCATGGGTATCCGGTTCAGATAGGAAATTTCCAAACTTCGATACGACTGATTAAAAACAATTATATATTTTGTTGGAATTCCCGATCTTCACCGGATACCCATGAATGATTCTTATAATGTTACCCTTCATTTCAATGCACTGAGGATGATGTTGCACGCTTTATTAATTACCATTTCTAGTGATACTTAGATCACTGCAAATATCCCCAAACGTTGAGAATCAGGTCCATCTCATATCAAAAGTCACACAAAAGTATTATCAAATTTAAAAACAAAATGTCGCCATTAATTGGAATAAGCTCGACTAATCACTATATACCGTCATATACCGACGAGATATACAGTCCAACAAGATTGAATTGTAACATGTGCATAAGAGCATAAGACGATCAATCAATTGATAAATTTAATACATATATCGTTTATTGCATCCTTAACTCCTCGGTTAAAAATGAACTATTTATTAGAATTGAATGACGACATAGACAAAACCGCCGAAGTAGATAGGGGAGATCAGCAGGAAATGCTGTGAATAGTTCGAGTTCATTTATTCCGAGGTTGATATTCAATTTGCTCTTTGTTTAAATGCAAAAATAAAGGAAGGAAAAATAAACAAATGATGAACGGTTTAGTACAAATAATACCAGTGTGTTATTAAAACACATATAAGGTAGGAGAGTAACGGGAGGATAGGCCACACTTAAGAAATTCTTAGTTTGCCCAACCCCGATTTTTCAGATGGGTAGGTAAGTAGAAACTTTTTTTCTTCCACTTATGTCAGATTCTTTGTGGTTTAAATGTTTGTTTGTACACTATTTACTGGGTGTGTATTGCAATGTCAAAAATCTTAACTTTGTACATACAATTTCTATCTAAAACAATCGGCAAGTGTTTGTGAGGCCTCTCACTTTGCTTTTAAGAGTGTATACATTACTTTCCCGTTCCGGATGGTATACATGCTGCACTCCCATTGTTGCGTCTACCTTAATTAAGTACTACATTAAAGACATTTTATATGGTTTTCTCTGCATACCAGATTTTCTTTAAAATGTTTGTACAGTAAGTCTGTTATATATATAGATAGAAAAGGCAAAAATAATGTTAGGTCACCATGATTGTTAAAATTTTAAAAAATAATTTGTAATGCCACCGTCATCTGTCCAAAAAGTTGAACAAGTCCATGAAATAGCTAAATAAGACATTTTTGAAGTCTAATCATGTATTCATTGGTCACAATTGTGTTAAAATTGTATTAAAGTAAAGAACATTTAATTACAATAACATTTAAAGCTCATCTTTATGTAAAACCTATATTATTTTTACAAAATCTGTTGAGACCATTACCACAATTTATGCACAAATTAGTCCATAATGATACAATTTTCTTTTTTTTTGTATGTTCCCAATAATAGAATTTGTTTAAACTTTCTAACCACATAATTTAACATATATAAAAACAAAATATGCAATAAAAACGTTAGGTCCCCATGCTTGTTTAGAAATTTTTGTTGAAACCCTACCCCTGTTTTAAAAGGCCAAGTTTTGTATGAAATTATATAAAAATGGTATATTTTCCTTTTTTGTTATGTTCCTAATAACAGAATTTGTTCAAACTTCCTAGGCACTTAATTGAACATATATTTAGACAATATATGCAATTAAAATGATAGGTCACCATGCTTATTGAGATTTAATATTGTTTTTGGAACCCTACCATCATGCTTAAATTTTTTAATTTTGTTGGAATTTTTACAAAATGCTAATTTTTTCCTATTTTATGTATATAATAATAGGCATTTATTTAAATAAAGACAATAAAGAAAATCATAAAAAAGAAAATTCAAAAAAAAAAAGAAAAAAGAAAAAAATACAACTAGACATCAAAAGCAACATTTCTATTTCTTTTTAGGAGAATCCATCAGACAGTTTTAGAAGAGAAGTCGCCCAAAAATGCTGCGCATGGAAAACTACAGAAAATGCCTTTAAATGCTGCATTTCACGAGTACATGTACGGTTTCTTAATTTAAAAGTAATACTCCATTAAAATGATGACATTCAGTTTCAATCCGATGTTATGCTTTCCTCGGCTTCATTTCCATCAACTTAATTATCACTTCAGTTGAAGTCGTTTATATTGCATATATTTTGAATGTTCATATTTTGAATGTTCATTAGATTATGTTAGTACATTTAGCAATGCATTATCTTATTATCAAAGGTCATATGATGGTAGTCAGTGGCTTTGCTGAGTCGAAAATGATATGTAGGTATGTAGGTAAATGGATTTATTGAACGCGACCTCCGTGTGTGTTTGGGGGTGGGGTGGGTGTGTGTGTGTGTGTGTGTGTGGGGGGGTGGGGGGGGGGGGGTGTGCATGTTTCCCTAAAACTAAATCATGGGTTCTGACGTTCATTTTTCACCAATGTGTAGGCACGTGACTAAAATGCCTAAGGCAGCTACGCCATTGGGGTTTAGTTTGAACATATCGGTGAGCTTAAATCGGTTTGAAACTAAATGTCAACAAAGGTTACACGACAGATGAAGCCGTCAATAGAAAGGGGAATGGAGAAGTAGATGCATGGAATGGGAGGAAGTAGAGGAATCTGTTTCTACCCACGAACATATATTTCTCCACACGTTTTCATTAACATGTTTATGACAAACAATATACGATTAACATCGACAACGACAAACAGATATATAACGATAACATTAACATAAAACAGCTACAAAACAAGTATACGACGTGCATACATGATTTAGAAGTTTTAACACAACCTATTCAATAGTATCATAAAGGTCTCACACCTCTATTACCTCCCCCGAAAGCTCACGGACTTAGAGACAAAAGGAAAACAGAAAATAATTCTAATTGTTTCTTCATTTTAGGCAATTTTTAATTTGACAAAGAGTAGTGGAACCACAGAATTTTTGCTTTGCTTCAGAACACATCTGCAGTTTAAAAGACTGATGATACAGAAAATCCCACGTTGATATGAAGTTTCAATCAAAATTCATAAGCATTTGACCGAAGCGCCACAAATTCAGCTAGATAGTGTATGAATTTGGTATTTTTCATAGGGGTGACATAAATATGAGCGAGGAAAAAAACCCAACCTGGCTAATGTTTGTATTTTATTGTTTTATATCACAGATCTTAGCCAGTTAGCAGTCCTGAAGATATTAAACCAACAACAAGGTCTGCTGGGGAGCTTTGAAGCTCATGTGTTGGAAAAAGCTATACAGTAGCCCTATGGGAAAATTAATTGTGGTGTGAGACCTAAAGGCAAAAGACAAAACAACTAACAATCCTTGATTATAATTCGATAAACAGCAGCGCTTGAAGCTTGTTAACGCTAAGCCTTATACAAAACACATATTAAAAGAAAACACAGTATGGTACTTAACATAATAACAAATACGACCCCGTCGCACAACATTCTAGCACTGTGGATCGCTGTGGTCTAGTGGTAGAGCGTTGGACCCACGATCCAAAAGTCGTGGGTTCGATTCCCGCCATTGCCATATGCGTTGTGTCCCTGAGCAAAACACTTGATCTGCATTGTTTAGTACTAGTTCTACCCAGGAAGACACCGAGAGTGATTCAAATAATTCATAGAGCTTTCATTACAATCGATGAAAAATAAATAAGTTTAACATTCTAGCACCGCAATAACGTCAAAACAGGGCTATTTGTATGATTTTAGGCTTCTCAGACTAAACAATGAACACTTCATGATCTCATGTAATCATGGTAATCCGTCTCATGTAATATGTTTAAAATCCGTATCCTTCCCTCGTATCGGCCCTCTTTCGCACCACATCATTCACACGATCGTGGTAACAACAGTGTTTGCTATCGACGCAGTTTCAACACAATGACCGAGGCGAATCACTCTAAGTTTTAGAGCTAAATTGTCACACTGAAGAACAAAAACAACAAAACAAAACAAAAACAACACAACAATATATCACTAGACAATACAAATTAGATATTCCGCGAAATGGAAAACCCCAACAAAAGGAAAAAAAACCTATGCTATGCGTGACTTAAAATTGTTCCACGACTGGGTTTGGAATGTCGACGAAGGCGTTGTGTCTCCGGTAGAATTGATTGTGTAGTTTATCTCTGGCGGAATTTCTTATTAGGCGTATGCACTCCGATGCAGAAATTTTAACATTCTGATGTTTCAAATATAATACAACAAGTAAAGTTATCTTATAGCTCTAGTCGTCATTACGAACACATATCAAAGCATTTTAAAATGAAACGTTGTCTAAAATCAATCGAGATAAAACAAATATACTAAATGTATACTTAAACATAGATACACTTTTATATATACACTCAAGTGATATGAAAACGCAACACGGGAATTTCCGCTATATATTGTATGTACAATATGCTGCTTTTAATCGAATGGTACATGGCTACGTAAGACCTTTCCTTTTGGAAAAAATACTAAAACAACAAATAATACAGCAAATAGTATTCCTTCAATGTTTCATTATTCACAGAGTACGCGTTTGGCTCAATCATGTGAGCAAACTTAGGATGCAACATTTTGCAAACTATTTACGTTTAATACAGTACTGAACTAGCTCAAGTTTTCAAAGAGCTACTTCAACGTTTACGAAGTTCTTGTTACAAAGTGTAGTGTGATTAAAACGTCTACAACATCACAGTTGTGTCCTTTCTCTAGTTAACTGCAACTTTCTTTTTAAAAAACATCTTGGGATTTCTTTTGAATATTATGTGCAATTACGTGTGCAGTATATACAATATATAGCGGAAATTCCCGTTTTGCGTTTTTCATATCACTTGAGTGTATAATACAACAAGTAAAGTTATCTTATAGCTCTAGTCGTAATTACGAACGATAATGAGTATATATACTATGGTTTGTAAGTCCAAACTTGGCATTTTATGAATTAAATAACCCTTCATTGCTCGATTTTTACGGATAATGGGGGTATACAGTATTGGTTCTACCCAGGAAATATGGGGTGGTCTGCCTCTACCACAAAACATCGATCGTTATGTATGGCCTAACGTGCTAAAATGACTTAAAACACCATTCAAGAAACCCAAACTCAATTCTAGAGAACTAAATGAAGCAAAAAAGATTATTTCACATCTGACAGTTTACGTCCTAGTCTCAGCTACATCAAACGAAGTTACTTCGCAACCAAACACTTTTTAAAAACATATGTTTATTTATTAAGCGCAATGTCACGTTAAATGACACCAAAAGATGTTATTTTAGAGTTAACCGTGCTACGATTTTTAAATTTGAGACAAAATGACAGTGGATTTACAGTCTGAACTTCAGTTTCTATTTCAGTTTATTAGTTAATTTAAATGTTAAGCATAGGGGATACACTCATACATACACCGATCTTCTACTCATTTCACTGGAGCCACCATTTCGGTGTATTTGGGATTTAAAGACATATAAGCGATCAATGTTAGTAAACATGTCACAGGAGAGTTGATAAAAGTATTTAGTTGTTATTCGCTATATATTATCATACACTGAAAGGAAAAAGAAACGCATAATCAAAATATTGCCTATACTACACTATTATATATACCTAATTCCACGTAATATTCCAGATATATCTCAACGTGTTTTGTACAAAAAGGGGCTACAACTAATTACAGAAAGGACAACTCTTGTCATGTAGTAGACCTTTTAATCAAATTTTACATTTTTACACGAAATTCATAAAGGTTGAAGTTTCGCTTGAAAAAGTCGAGCCATTTCAGTATTGTGTTTAATGTTAAGAGATTGCAACCTTTAAAACCTACGTTTGCTCACCAGTTTGAGCCAAATGCGCATTTTGTCGATAATGAAACTTTAAAGGGGTAACCATTGTTGTGTTCGTTGGAGTTTAAACCTTCTTTCTGAAAGGACCGGCCTAAGGTCGCCCTGTACCATTTGATTAGCAGTAGCATATTAAACATACATTATATAGCGGAAATACCCATTATGCGTTTCTTTTTCCTTTTAGTATATTATAAATATACTGGCGGTCAATTAAAACGCACCAGTAGATTATATGGGTGTTGAATTTTATTGCTAAAGACATTTATAATAATAAGTGCATATTTTTGAAATTGGAACATATTAATTAACAATTGCAAACATTGATTGTCTCAAAATACCTCAATATGGTGTATAGTGTTCAGACGGGTATAAAACAAACGTCACACATTTTAATACCGGGTATGTCCAGCCGTTTTACCGTTGCTAGGAAATCATGCCGACATCACGTTAATCCACAATGATAACGCTAGACCACACTCAGCTAGGGTTACACGTGACGTTATATTGTTGGAATAACGTGACGTCATTCTCGCCCTCGATCGATACTAGTATCATCTCTCTTGTGTGGCACTTGTAATTATGGGGGGGGGGGTTGGGGGGTGGGGGGTGGGTGGGGAAGTAGTCTGTGGGGGTCAGGTGATTTGCATTTATATCGAATTACCGCACCGCGGATGAAGTCCTGAAAAATTAGGAGGGCACCTGCCGAATATCAGTGATGAATTTGAAAAATTCGATATGACGTCAGTATGACGTGACGTCGGGATGTTCATAGGAAAGGTTAAACGGTTAAACATACCCGGTACTAATTTGTGACTTTTGTTTACAACCCTTGTGACTTGAATTGAATACTTTACACCATGTTTAGGAATTTCGAGTCAATCAGTATAACTTTGCAATTGTTAATTAATATCCTTCAATTTCAAAATATTAACTAATTATTATAAATTACTTTAGCAATACATGTTATTACTCAGATAATCTAATGGTTCCTTTTCATTGACCTCAGTATAGTTCAATATATGAAGGTGAAATTAAAACTTAACTTAAAATTCCAATTGCTGTGGTTGTAACATGCACTTGTATTCGCAATGGTGTGGATTTAGAGATAAATATACTCTGTGAAAAAAGTTTTGGACCATGGCAGTGTTCGAACCCGTACAATGATCGCTGAACCTTGACATTCGACCATAACCCTTATTATCTCAGTTGATAATTCAAAATAGATCAACAATCAACAATAATTATCGTTTACAATGAAAGTTTGCGAAAAAACAATAATCTTTTTATTGGTTACTCGAATGTGTCCGTAACTGTTACTTTTAATGGACTTTGCAACATTTTTTACAGACCCTTTGTGTGTTCGCGATATTTTTTTAAAATCAAATCTTGTTTGGAATTTAATGTTTCCGGTACCAAATTAACCGGGTAGGGTAGACCTTGGTTACTTAAAAATATACTTAAATTCTGTCCACTAGTTTTATTTTTATATGACTTTATATACCCTGGTCCAAAACGTTTTTTACCGAGTATATATGGCTTTTGTAAATAATGATACAAGTATTTCTGATAGACATGTCTAGTGCTCTCTGAGAAAATGTATAGTTCTTATCTTCTAAGCTAACTTAAATTGTGCTAGTGTATCCAATTTATTAAATTCACAATGAGTTTATTCCATGCTATGTTTTATTTTTCATAAGCACAATAAACTAAACGGCTTAATATGTAGGCTATATGGCCAATGCAATGAAGCACCTTAAATAGATAGTGGACTAACGTGTGTGCAGTTTGATCACATTAATGTTCCCGGCTGTTGTAGCAGTTATACTGAAAAACAAAATAAACGCACCACTCTTATAGTTTGAATAAGTTTTGTTTATTGTTATTTTTCTTTTATTTTTGGGGACATTTTAGCATCGGTAATGATTGTTTTTTCTCAGTTGAAAATGTTTCAAGGGAACCGCTTCGAACATCCAAATAGTCTATATAGGTTATGCTTATGGAAACAGTATGCGTAATTTGTACATTCAAAATGGTGGATCGTTTCTTTAAGATGGCAGTATATTAATTTATGATTTGTAGACTAATACCACAGCAGTCGACCTGGTACATGTATATGTTTTGCAAGATACAAATAAATAAAGGAATATAAAAGTGTACAGCCAGCCCGCGTTGCATTCTTATATAACAGCTCGATTATTAATATTTTGTGTTGTGATATCTTCTTTTCCTCATACAATTGTGGATGAATACTGGAGGCGATTTGGAGAATTATGGATGTCAATCCAAACATAAATAAAGTCATAAGGATAAGGTCAGTTTCAGCACTAAACCGTTCTGCATGTCCCATCTGAATTGATTAATGTATTGCTTATGAAAACGTTAGGCATGGAGCAAACGTGTCGAGATTAGTTGTAGAAATCAGTTGGCTCAGTAGTTCAAAGATCGGTTAACTTAACAGACCGTTAAGTCAAATTTTCAAATCTCTCTGAATTTCCGATAAACGAATATATCTTCCAGAAATTGAGTAATTGAAAGCATTTTGTTAAGAATAAATTCTAATTAAAAACTTTTAGTAGTACAAAACATATTTTCATGACAAAATGTAATTTGAAAGTTTACACTAACCAAGGATTAAGCTAACCGATCTTTGAACAACTGGGCAGAAGTATTAATTGATACGAGAATTTAAGTCTTGGAAAAGTATGTTTTTGTAATTTAAGAATATGTTAGTCATCTATATGCACATCTAACAGAACGCATACATAACTAAAGTGATTTTTCTTTCATTTCAAAATCACGTGACATAGTCCTAAGGGAAACAATTCATCATTCCATCCCTTTATGAAAAAATAACGAAATGTACTAAGTAGATCATGTAGATGTCTAACAACATATAAATACCCCCATTAAAAGGCGCTTCATTAAACTATAAATCAATTCTTGTATTTCTTCCAGTTTAATTATTGTTTATAATATAGTTTTGTCTGGGAAACTAAACGTTGAATATATTTGTAAATATCATACGCAGTTATTTTGGGAATTTAATGCAACAAGAGGGACTTGTTTTGTATTCTAAATAAGTTTTATTGAATTATTTTTACAACCAATAGCAAAAAGCAATAATAAACAGATATATGTGCAAAACGTTAGATACTATTCTTTGTTAATCTAAGTATGAAACAAATTCGGAATTTTTTTCTAACTTATTATGGAAAAATACGTAATTTTCTAACTTAAGCAGAAACATGAAAGTAAGGCTAGGTTAAAGGGAATGTAGTGCCACAGCCAAACTATCTTCATTATTGAGAGTTTTGAAAAAAACTAATAAGGGTGAAATAATTTTCAAAATCGGATGATAAACAAAGAAGATATGATTATTTGAAACGGATATGGAAGTCGCCATTTTGAGAGCTATGACATCTCAGTCCTAATGACCATATATTGAATATTTATAAATATGAAAAATTACTGATTAATCGGAAAAAATGACAGCAACTGTATGAAAAATATGTATACTTAATGGCAGTAATGCTTTATATGACCAGTAAAGGATTTGGAATTCATTTGCAGCGACTTTCTTTGCTTTAAATCATATTGATCAATATTTCATATATGGTAATTTGGAACTAGGACGTCATAGTTCTCAAAATGGCATCTCCAATATCCGTTTTAGGACAAACTTCAAATGGTCATATCTTTTTTGTTTATCGTCCGATTTTGATAATTATTTCACCTTCTCCCAAGTTTTTCAAAACTCTCAATAATAAAGCGTGTTTGGCTGTGGCGCTACATTCCCTTTAAAGATTGTATTTCATAATTGAAATAATTGGTCGATAAATTAGGCTGTGTGATAGAATGCCATACGGTAAGTTTGACATGCTTTTGAAATACGTCATTTATGTTTACCAAATGCAAGAAGACATAGAAAAAACTGAATGTCGTAATTTGATCGTTTATTATGTTAACATTTGCATGTTTTCCATTACTTTGGTGACAAATATCAGAATCTTTACAAATTTGTCTTTACAAAGAAGCCTTTAAACCGACTTCTTTAAATTACAAAATTGCTTGTGTTAAATTTTTCAGTGATTAATGAAGTACTACTCCGGAGTGTTATTATACTAATTACTAATTAGTTCTGCAACAACATTAAACTATTTTCTTTTGCTCATTTATATTTATCATTTATATTATAAAACAACCCACATGCAATTAGTTTCTGCCTTAACATGGCCAAATGATATCCACTTTTTCGATTATAACATGTATTTCTATCACTATCAGTTAGCTCCGTTATTGATTGGGTTGCGCAATGTCATTAAAAGCGCACGAAGGAAATTGCAAATTGCAAAAAAAAAGCACGAATACAAATATTAACAACAACATCAAATTGTGTCTTAGATATTATATATACTGAACCAAACAGCTAACGCACCAGTAGACAATACCTTTAATGTATGAACTTATTATATGCCGACTGGTACCGTTGGAGACAGGTGATTTGGATGATTTTTTTTTTAATTTACTGTCGTTATTGACAAGATTTTGTCTCATTCAGAATGCAATTTATTTTGCTTTATTGATTGTTATTACTGAGATATTAAAGGTATTGTCTACTGGTGCGTTAGCTATTTGGTTCAGTATATTAATCACAATTTATTTGTGACTATGTTTGAATGTTTTAAAATCTGTGATATACGATATATTTAAAAATGTTTTTAATCTTATCATATTTTGCTGGTCAAAATATGCGTATTTTCTTTCATTTTTACTTCAATATTACATGTTCATATCGTTTTACTAATAAACATCTTTTAGTTAAAACAATGATTTCGTCTTTTCTCTTTTTAAGAATAAAATTTTCATCTAACAAATCGTACAATTAATAACACAGATTCATCTCACCAGATATGTACATCTCGTAACTGTTATATACCGTCTGTACTCCTGAATAAGGGATAAAGCCGAAATTTGAGACTATTAATTTAATGTTATCTGTAAAGCTAACGTTGTATTTAAATCTGTAAATCCAATTTCGAAAAAACTATGTTCTGCTTAATGTGTGACTTTCTCTTCTGATATATACATCTTAAACCCTCCGGAGGATAAAGGAAACTATTCACATATATACATACCTTCTTTTGACATCAGTTTGCATGTTTGTTTTCAGACCGCGATTTCCATCACATTTGTATTGGTTACTTTGCGCATGCGTACCCCTCTTAAAAGTTTTACCATTATTTATGCCCCTTACAACTCTCAACCCAACCAAAATATTGCCAAAATAGTTCGGAATATTCGAACGCTGTTTTCAGACAGCTCTTGTAAGTATAACAACGATTACTGTATTCTGTAGAGTGGCGTAACCACGTGACGTTTTGATCAGGTTCACGGGAAACATACCCTTACAATGTGAGCTCTTTCTTACGCCGCAAAAGACAATTTTGTTCATGCATTATTTTCTGAGATTAGCCCTCCCAAAATGTACACGGTCATAAACTTCTTTAGTGTCCAAGACTTGGGGGGTCTTATCTCAGAAAGTGATACTTACATCATATGATTGTTTGTGTCGGTGGAAAGAACTCACTTTGGAAGGGTAGGTGCACTTTACTTGAATACAATTCGATACATATTAAGAAAATTATAAATTGAAAAACTACCTGAATCGAGCGTTTTGTTTACACGTTTTTTGCCGTGGAACAGATAAAAAAATGACGTGGTTTCGCCACCCTGATTCTGGTCATGTAATTGATAACTTGAATGCATCATGCGTTTGGCAGTTGTAGATGTGAATGTCAACAGTAAAGGTAGATTGGGTATGAATGAGTGGGAGCCTGAGCTAGTGTTGACATCTGTCCAAGTGTTTGTGTAAACTTGCTAAAAATACTTCCTTAAAAGTAACTAACCACCCCCTTTTCTTGAAGATGTTTAAAGCAGACATGTTTATCTTCAAGCAGTGAGTTTCGCAGTATCCATATCAGGTTTATTTTTTCTAAATGATTTCAAACATGGTCAGATAACGATGGAAGGCAATGAAGACAACTTCAGTGTATTTAAGACTATAACTGTTTGCTGTATGCCAGTAAAATACTGAATTAGCAATGTCATAAAACTAATACATTTGTTACATAACGTTGTCCATGTTTAAACCTTGTGTTAATTTTTGCAATGTCAGACTCTCATGTGAGCTGCTCAGGCTCATTT
>JAWPHD010019160.1:0-36867 GCA_037043455.1 Cyrtodaria siliqua
AAGTAATAAAAAAATGTGTGCTTTTCAAAGAAACTCAAACAATAAGTATCTTATTAAACTTATTTAATTCAAAGTTATGCACTAGAAGCGAGTCACATACACTACGAAAAGGGTATATGCATGACGAAAAGGGCCGTACATAGCCGTTAACGAACGTGGAAAGGACATGAATAAATAAGTAACTAGCAAACAATATATTTTAAAGGTGATGTTTAAATGTATAAATATCAATAGACCTGTTTTTGATACTTTTTTTTTTATAAAAATAATATGTTTATTTTAGTCGAAGAGCGTTCAGTTACAGATGGATAAATCAGATTTAATCGAGTTAATATGAATTAATTTTAATTTTGATGTTGTTTATAATCATACAAGAAATAAATCTATATCAATAATATGACAATGACTTGTCGCCCCAGAGTTTACGATCCGACTTTGATACATTCTGACATCTGAAGTGCGCCCATGTATTACAGGTCTGCGGAAGAAAACGTTATACTGATGATCTCCATGCTTGAATTTTCACAATCACATAACATTTGAATTTTCACAATCACATTACATTTATAAAATAGTGTCTACATAAACTAATCTACATCAATTATTTCTACATTATTTCTAACAATTTAGCATCTTAGTTTCTTCTGAGTAAAATCACAATCAACACGTGCCGTTAATCCTACTAACACATCGCTTCTGTGCAAAGCAAAGGAATACCTGTAGATGCGACGCGTGTCATTAATCGTATCGACACACGCAAATGTGCGGATTAAAGTAATTAGTGAAAAAAATGGACGATTCACATACTCGTGAAATTATGACACTTATCCAAATTAAACATTAAATTTATTAAATTGTGTACCTAAACTAATCTGCATCAATTATTTTTTTGCTAACAATTTACCAACTTTTATTAATTTCTTTTAAATCACAATAAACACGTACATGTATCTACGAAGGGCTTCTGTGCGTTATTCTCGTATTAACATAAAAAATAAACAATTTCGTTATAAACGAAGGCATTAAATTCATTCATTTATTTAATCCGTAAATACCTCAAAGAGAATTTCGTAGACACGGGAAAGAGATTGAAATACCCACAGCACTACGATCTGGACCTAGTCCACCCAGGCGACAAGGAAGGTGGGATGTTGAAGCTTCGTTGCTCCATACTCACTAGTTTTGCGAAGACATTACTCAAGAGTGTGGTTGTTATGCCAAAATAATACCTTAAACAACGAATAATTGACTGTTTTAAGCAAAAGTGGTATGGGTCAATTGATAGCAGTGCTGTTCTTGAAAACTATAAATATTTTAAATCTGATTTTTCATATGAACTCTATCTAAATGTTATACCTAGCAATTTGAGATTCTTTGTTTCAAGAAATCGCATACCGAGAAATGAAAGATATTGTTTATGTTGTAACTCACAAGATTTGGAAGACGAATACCATGTTATATGTGTGTGTCAATGTTACAATGAACTAAGAAAAAAAAAAAAATATTACCACTAAATAAACAGATAAACAAAATTCTGGTGTCTTAGATTTGTATAACAATGTGAAAAATCATTTTCATTATGAAATATACTTAGATGTATTGCCATGCGATTTAAGAAGTTTAGTAAGTAGAATAAGGTTATCGTCACATTCTCTAAGAATTCAAGCAGGTCGGTATGGTATCAATAGGATTGAAAGAAATGAAAGTTTTTATCAATATTGTAATACTCAAGATATTGAAGATGAGTTTCATTTCATTCTAAAATGCCCATGTTACTCCGATATAAGGAGGAAATACATAGCTCAATATCATTGTAATAGACCAAGTATGTTTAAATTCATCGAATTATTGCAAACTGAAAACAAAATGATACTTTTAAAATTGGCTTTATACCTCAAATGTGCGATGTCACATAGAATATCTATAACGCATGTGTGAACACTTTATAGATCATCCTCTTTAGAGCTGATATAAATCTTATAATTTTTATGTTACACGTGATTTAATTATGTATTTTGTAATTGTTGTATATATATTATGATGATGTACTTAACGTACAAGTCAATAAAAGTATGTTCTGTTCTGTTCTGTTCTATTACTTGATATTACTTACAATTCCGAACTCAACTATGTGATTATACATTAAACTAATAAATATATTAAACTCTATGTTTTGTTGTGTCTATTGAAGTTCAATGTGAAAATACTAAATAAATAATACCTACTTAACGATAACCATAAGCAAAAACATTAATTACAATAATTGTACTGAACTGATGAGATCTAAGTATATTAAAGGGAGTACATCAGGATTTTTATAGAAATATCTTGAATTATAAAAATGTTCCAATTCATAATAAAATACTTATATCCATCAAAATATGATGTTCGAACCATGTTGTTAAGGTTTAAACTTAGAATACACCATATAGCTTGGACGGAATGGGCATAAAATGCTGAAATTAACCCTGGTGCGTAACCTAGGATAGCATGTTATACTGTACAGAAAGAAATCATTTTGTAATACATTTTTCTATGTGTAATATATATGTTAATTTCAACATGAAGGTGGTCACTTACCTAACAGCAGATGCAGTGGTCATCGCACTCCTGAGAACACACTGAACACGCATACAATTCCAACATTATAACACTTTGAATAATATGAAATGATATCTCACATATAGCTATGACAATGAAAGAATAATGACTAAAATAATAAAAACTCGGAGATTTATACTTACTTCGGAGTTCGGCTTTCTTTTTATTTTAATTAAGCCGGTTTTCTGTCTTTTGACTCAAATATACTGAAAAAGGAATAGCATTATCATACATATGTGATAATTACGTAAGTGTCGATAATGCTCCTTGATAATCCAATCAAGGCAAACATGCAGGTGATACCAGGGCGATTACCGATCGATTAGTGAATGTGCTATAATCTAATCAAGGATCAAACAAAGGTGTGAGCAACATTGACATTATACTGAAAAGTTTTCATGGTAAATTCGTAGATCAGCGTCCCTTTTCGTAGATGTGAATATCATTTTCGTATAATTTACAGTCCTTTACGATGAATAATTTTAGGCCAATATTAAAAAAAGAAAGAAAGAAGTTAAACAAATACTTGATGCATAATGTAAAGATCAGATCATTTTATTAGACAATGTGTATGTCCTTTTCGTACCAGGGTGGGTATATTCCTTTTTGTAGAACCAATTTCATCTTTTATTTAGTATATTCTTATTATATTCTTAGTATAATTACACATTCTTCACATTTAAATCACCAAAACCAAACAATATTGATGCATTTTGCATAAAACCGGCCCTTTTCGCAGACCGGCCCTTTTCGTAGCTGTAATTGTCGCTACACATACGTATTTTTGAGGAATTAAGACTTTCTTTCATCTTTTATTTAGTATATTCTTATCATATTCTTAGTATAATTACACTTTCTTCACATTTAAATCACCGAAACCAAACAATATAGATGCACTATGCATAAAACGGGTCCTTTTCGCAGACCGGCCCTTTTCGTAGCTGATAATTGTCGCTATACATACGTATTTTTGAGGAATTAAGACTTTCTAAAATATTTTATTTAGTATATTCTTATTTTATTCTTAGTATAATTACACATTCTTCACATTTAAATCACCAAAACCAAACAATATTGATGCATTTTGCATAAAACAGGCCCTTTTCGTAGTTTGAAAACCCTTTTCGCGAAAAGGGCCCTTTTCGCATTTCAGTCATACCGGTTAAGATAGGAAGTTTCCTATCTGTTTATTAATATGTCTGTGGGTTGTGGTGGGGTGGGGGACTGTATGTGCAAAAGGGTCTAGATACATGTGGCTTATAAACTATATCACAATGGCAAATATAATTTAATTTCAAAATTGTCTAAAAGTGCAATATATATATATTAAATGATGTTTGTTGAGGGACTCATTAAAGCAGATTTCAAAATGAATCACTGCCCAATATCACCATCCACAGGAGCTAAACCTGAGAAAGGCGGGTGGTTACTTCCTTGAAATCACCTTCAAGTAATTATAATTGTCTATTGTTGTTAGCGCGTATTTTTTAAATTTACATTGAAGAATACATTTCATATAAACTTTTAACATGACATCGATTATTACTAACCAAATTTTATAAAACGTTTTGCTTGTAACCTCGTCCCGGCTAATTGACCGAACAACATATCACGGAAAGAAAGGCGATAGAACAAGTAGATCCAAATATTGTAGTACTATAAAAAGTCTATAATACTTTTAAACTCATTGATCTGAAGCTTATTTTATACAATATTAACATATGTATTTACTTTTGGTTAAATGGGATGTATTTTACAGATTTATTACAAATATAAGCAAATATAAAAGTATTGCGCATGGATATGAAAAAAACAGATAACCAAGATGGCTGCGCCCATGAAAGTTGACACGGAGTATCTTACCCGGCGACTTTTATCAGATTGCTCGCAGATAACAGTTTAAGTGTAGGGGTACTCTATAAGTAGCGATACAAAATGATAAAAGACGGTGGAAAAGGTCACAAATCCATGACGATTGTGTATCTACAATGCTGTAAGTAGCTTGGAGACATTGTCTCATGATTGTGTTTACATTTATTTTGTTTATCCAATCAAGGGAAATAACTCAGAATTTATTTGCTGAGAAGGACATTGTTCACTGTTCCCCGTGAATAGTGGTGGCACCTGTAGTTTATGCTGCTTGATACAGTTACTTTTAGAGAAATGTTCATCCGAACTGGGGTGGGGAACTTTGCAAAACCATTTCAGAGCTCTCCAGATTGTCACTGAGCTAACCGGTCCGACTGTGAAGCATTTCCTGCATCCCAGGGTGACTCCAGGCCAGCTGTCAGATGTAGTTTTATACAGTTTCACTTTCATGCTGATAGACGTGATCTGTTGAGTTATGGCATATATATGTATTTTGGGGTTTCTGCGTTAATTTTTTTTACAGCAGAACGACCCCAAAATACATAGATAATAAATCACCATAAAATTTATGGTGATTTACTTGGTTTATTAAAACTTTTTTAAAATAGGGGTAGTGAAGATTGCAAGTTTTTTTATTTTTTTATAGTTATAAAATTTTTAGTCAAATCAACAATTTTCCAACCTTGAATACAAAGGTGGTGGATCATACTCATACACATTACTAAAACAATTCATGACACAATTTTTAGACTTTTTTGTAAGGTTGGGCCATCAATAAAAATATGTTTGTTTGCCGTGCTCCGACCGACTCACCCGATTCGGCCGCGACTCAAAAATTGTTAATGACCTCGGGCCGAAAAAAAAAAATTAAACAAAAAAAAAAAAAAAAAAAAATTATTTTTTTATTTTTTATTCAAATGATAATTTTATAAGCCAGAGTTGTTAAACATCTAATCTGGATTGCAAAGGTTATCAAAAAGTTGCCTTAGTACAAAAATGGCATAAAATATGCAAACAATATATATAAAAAATATCTAAAAATAAAACTTTTTCCTACCTTAAATACACATTAATAAAATAATTATGTGCAAGTCCTTGTGTTTAGTTTTAATAACCTAAACCTATGCCCTAACATCGTACTAGGGCCTTTATAGTGTTGTAGATTGGATAAGCTTTTGATGTAAAAAAAATAAATAAAAAAAATCCCTACCTACCTACCCACCCTCAAAATTCTGGGTAGGAGCACAGCAAACAAACAATTTTTTATTGATGGCCTTGCCATTTCTTCCTTTCTTCCCTGCTCCACTAGTTCTTTTTTTTGAACTTCATTTATTTCAAGTTTCTTTTGTTTGATGTCTTGTTTCAAATTATAGTATCTCTCTAGTTCATCCAGAACCATCTTGAACTCTTGCTCAGATATCTGTGCATCACTCAAAGCTTTTGATATTAACTGCTTTATACTATTTAACTTGGACTCCGCCAAAGTTTTTATTTCAAGATGTTTTTGAGCTTTTGCATTAAGCTTGCGTCTGATAAAATTAATACAAACACCTGTAGCTCCACATATTATTGCTGCTATTTCCAAAGGTAACAAAACTGGAACAACAAATCCAATTCCAGCCATAATAACACCAGCCGATATCAAGGTAGTGTCAATTCCATCTGTGATATTAATACCACGTTTATGTTTTTTATAAAGAGACTTGCGTGTGTCTCGCTCTGTAATTAACTTTTTTTCAATCTCAGAAATCTTTTGTAATCTATAATTTTGTCCGTCTTCCACTGGCAACTCAGGATATATACTTGGTGCTGTTGGTTGCTTCATTTTTAGCTCTACTGATCAGAGATCAGCAGAGCTTATGCCGTGGTGCGGCGTCCGTCGTCCGTCCGTCCGTCTGTCCGTCTGTCCGTCTGTCTGTCCGTAAACTTTTATTTGTAGCGACTTCACAGCTGAAACTACTGGATGGATATTCATGAAACTTTACAGAAATGTTGCCCATAAAGTCTAGTTGATCCTAGCAAAAATTCATGTTGATGTGAAGTCCAAGATGGCCGCCAAAGCTAAAAATAGATTTTTAAAATACAAGTTTGTAGCGACTTCTTCTTGAAAACTATAAGTGATATTGATATGGGACTTTTTCTAAAATGATCAGCATGACATGATGTTGATCCTAGTCAAAAATCGTTTTGATTCAACGTTAAACATGGCTGCCAGCGGCCATCTTTGTTTACATAGAGTTATATAGTAAAAACTTGTAGCGACTACTTCTCTGAAACTACTTGGCGGATTGTCATGAAACCTTACAGGAATGTTGCTCTTGATGTCTAATTGATCCTAGAAAAATTTCAGGTCGGCCGGAAATTCAAGATGGCCGTCACAGCTAAAAATAGATTTTTAAAAAATAAGTTTGTAGCGACTACTTCTTGAAAACTATAAGTGATATTGATATGGGACTTTTTCTAAAATGATCAGCATTACATGATGTTGATCCTAGTCAAAAATCGTTTTGATTCAACGTTAAACATGGCTGCCAGCGGCCATCTTTGTTTACATAGAGTTATATAGTAAAAACTTGTAGCGACTACTCCTCTGAAACTACTTGGTGGATTGTCATGAAACTTTACAGGAATGTTGCTCTTGATGTCTAATTGATCCTATCAAAATTTCAGGTCGGCCGGAAATTCAAGATGGCCGTCACAGCTAAAAATAGATTTTTAAAAAATAAGTTTGTAGCGACTACTTCTTGAAAACTATAAGTGATATTGATATGGGACTTTTTCTAAAATGATCAGCATGACATGATGTAGATCCTTGTGGATAATTATTTTGATTCGACGTTAAACATGGCTGCCAGTGGCCATCTTTGGTTACATAGAGTTATATAGTAAAAACTTGTAGCGACTACTCCTCTGAAACTACTTGACAGATGTTCATGAAACTTCACAGGAATGTTGCTCTTGATGTCTAGTTGATCCTAGAAAAATTTCAGGTCGGCCGGAAATTCATGATGGCCGCCACAGCTAAAAATAGATTTAAAATAAATAAGTTTGTAGCGACTACTTCTTCAAAACAATAAGAGATATTGATATGGGACTTTTTCTAAAATGATCAGTATGACATGATGTTGGTCCTTGTCGAAAATCGTTTTGATTTGACCTTAAACATGGCTGCTTTGTTTACATAGAGTTATATAATGAAAACTTGTAGCGACTACTTCTTCGAAACTACCTGACGGATTTTCAGGAAACTTCACAGGAATGTTGCTCTTAATGTCTTATTGATCTTAGCAAAATTTCAGGTCGGCCGGAAATTCAAGATGGCCGCCACGGTTAAAAATAGATTTTCAAAAATCAAGTCTGTTGCGACTACTTCCTGAAATCAAAATCAATCAGTAGAGCTTCAAGGTCATTGACCTCTTGTTTTATTATTAAAATAAAAAATTAAATTAATTCAATTAATAATGACACCACCTTATTTATAGCGGCTATAAATAGTTGGCAGTTTTGCATACAAATTTAATAACAGAACCAGCACCAATATCTAAAGGACTATCAAAGTTATCATGATTGCGTGGGATGATGTGAAGCGTTATGCCATAATTTGGTTGTTCAACACCATTAACAGAAACTATTACAGATACGTCACCAACTAATCGGTCACTTGCTAAACCTATTCCCATAATCCGTCCACGGCGTGTCATTACCTGCCCCACATTTGTTTCTGCTCCACCGTTACCAAATGAGAGTATTCTATTTAACACAAGTGGGACCTTAGCCTCCGCAAATATTGTTATAATCCCATATTTAAGATTATCAACTCTATCTTTCAAAAGGTTGAAATGGTTAACAATAGGCACAACTCGCCTATGTAAATCTAGAACATGATTGGTTAAATAAAGCCTCTAAGTCTTCTGTTTTTTTAGGGCTTGGTGGTCCAAATATACTCATTGTTTTTTTCATAAAAATATATTTTTTAAATAAATTCTAAAACACAACTCATAGGCAAACCGTGATTATCTATTTTGTTGCCATACTCATCTCTGACTTCTATTTTTAATTCAGAAATTGTACCACTCGAAAGACAGTGATATTCAGGATAAAAATGTGTATATACAATATCTCCATACTGCTTATTTACTACAGGTACAACCCCTATAATAGTGCTTGGTGCGCCATTGAAATAATTACTACTCGTATTAACTTGTTCCAGATGAACATATAGCTGTTTATAAGGAGCTAAATCAATTGGGTAATCTCCCAAATTAGTACCTGTCAACCATTTTCTGTCCTTGAATCCCAGCATTTTTGAAAGACCGCTTGACATTCGTGTCTCTGTAGGTGTATTTATAATGCTGAAGCCAATTTGGACAATAATGTCCAGGATAATATTTTCATTTAGCAATTTAAACCTTTCTGCCAAGTCTTGAAAGTTATAGAGTCCACCTGCTAAATGTTCTATTTTATCTGGGTTTCTTGTCTTTATGGTTTCATGATTAATATTATACCAACCGATAGTGTATGTAAAACTCTTTAATCCAACGCGCTTATCTCCATTTCTATTATCGATATACTGTTGTAAGTTAATATATTTCTCGGCAGATATCTCGTATGCTTTGAAATAGCCACACATTGGTTTATCAACCAGTTTTAATTTTCTACCTTGAAAAACTTGTTTTAGTTCATTTATAACATTTTCTTGTAATTTAGCATATTTCTGCTTTTGTTCATTTATAACATTTTCTTGTAATTTATCATATTTCTGCTTTTCTCGTTTACGTTGTTTTTTAGCACGTCGTCTCTTGAGTAAATTTTCTAATGTTTGAGATTTAACCTCTTTTGGAGTTTCCTTTGGAACTTCTTTAAGAGGTTTTAATGCATTTATACCGTTAGATAGTGTTTGCTTATCTATTTCACCTGCTTCAAATAGGTGTATTAATTTTTCTATAATCTCTTCAGTCTTCATTATTTCTTTTTGATATATTTATATTTTTTTTTTTATTTAATATAAATCAATATATCAAAAAGAAACAATGGAAATCAATGTTTGCAAATTTCTTAAAATTGGATTACACAATCCGTGTAAAAATAAGACTACAAAAGATTCTAATTATTGCAGTTTGCATAAGTATAGATTAAAAACAAGTCATGTATTGCCGTGCTCAATATGTAAAAAAGGCACAAGAGCAAAAAATAAAATTTGTGCTGATTGTGGTGGAGTTTCAGTCAGAATAATGGCAAGGTATTGGAAATTTAAAGATTATAATGCTGAGTGCTTAAAATTTAGACGTATTGATGTTTAATCATATTTTAGTAAAAAAAATTATATTACAACTATAAAAAAACAAAAAACTTGCAATCTTCACTACCCCTATTTTAAAAAAGTTTATGGTGATTTATTATCTATGTATTTTGGGGTCGTTCTGCTGTAAAAAAAAAATATCGCAGAAACCCCAAAATACATATATATATGGCCAAGGTTGACAGTTCTAAGACTAGAGTGAGGGCACATTTTAGGATTGTAAATAATCATGCAAAAACTGTTTCTAGTCCTGTTAGTAATATAAGCTGCCAGAACATGCAGAATATTATTTCTTTTTTGTTTAGTTTAAACATATTTATTTTACATCGATTGCGAAACAAGTTATTGCAACTTAGATTTTTGGTTAGTTAAATGTGCTGTTTATTTCTATAATGGTGATATATCGAAACTGAATGTAAGTAGCTTACATGTTAATTAAAGATCATAATCCATGTGTTTCTTATATTATTTAAAGCAGTTAAAGCAGTAAACTAAACGTTCATCTTCTAACAGGTTTCTTTAATTAGTCACTAAATTATGTATTTAGCTAGAGTACTACATTAAAGTTCCTTATAAACAGGAACAATCCATTGGCATCGAATTTATACAGTATAATTGTGTAATTTATAAGTTTCCCATGACATCATCAAAATGATTTGACCAATCAGTGATCAATAAAATAAAAGACCTCCACATTCTGGAAGGGGGTAAACTCGGTATTTATCGTTGGTGCTCAACTGACTTTAGTCCTTTATAAAACTAGTTTGTAGTGATAATTATATTAAAAGCTTTGTTTTTTGTGTACATCTATGTATCTTCTTTTGCTGTTGTCTGATTTTAAAACACCAATATGGATACATTTAATTTAATTCATGGTCAAATATTTTCGTTTTTCATAAAGAGATTGAGGATAAAGTCCGAGTAAACCCCTTTATTTTCACCTACTGAATATCTCGACCTGCCGGAAGTTGACCGGATGTGAAAGTTATGAATATTTTAATTTTCAATTTCCTGTCATTTTTGTCTCCCTTTTCGAAGAAAAACGCGAGACATAGAGATCAATTTTCCGGCGTCGTCGTCAACACTTAGTTAAAGTTTTTGGTTAAAGTTTTTTGGAAGATAACGTGTACCGTCTTCGCTTAATATTTACAATTATATATTCTAACAAGTATAAATGTTTCAAACTGACAGATTGTTTGAGACAGTGTTTAATTAAATTTATATATAACAATTTTCCTAAAGCTTCTTGCTTCATGATTGGTTCTAAACAAAATAAAGTTCAAATGATTGTTATATGGTCACAAATGAATCATTGCATAATCAAGTATTAACTCCCACTCTTGACCCGTTCCATACCTCCATACAACTACATCCTTTCACTAGTTTGAAACCAACCTCATTCAGCATCATCCAGTCTCACAGCACAACATTGTTCCAAACCACTACACACCAGACGAAACCATATTAGATATTCTTCGACCCGGTACACTAATGGAAAGTGGACTCGGCAACTCTGAGAATACACTGCAACTCTCATTACCAAGGACTTCGACCAAAGTCCCAGCAATATCCTACAGCCATCCATCCCATTCAACAACCTTCCAGGAGATGTTCACATGCCAACTGACTCGAATTGTGTGTGTGTGTATAGTTCTGAGGTTTATAGTCCCTCCACCAACAAACACGACAAGTTTCCCTGCCGCGACGGGCACAATTGAGTCTGGACTGTTCTAGCTGCAGGGATGGAAACTAACGGTTGCCCGTTCGCCCGGGACGACTCAATTTCAAGCTGGGCGAGTAGATTTCATAAGTCGGTAGTCCGCCCGGGCGACTAGCTTTTTCGACAAGCTAAAGTCGATTTCCTCGGCATTATTCGTCAATGCGGGACGAATAACATTTCAGTAGAAAACAACAACAAAGAAAATATTTCTTACACAGTTTATTAAGCGATTAAATGCAGTAAATAGTCGCAACTCTGTTTATTCAACGATAAAATGCAATTTAAGTCAACCGGATATTGGGAAATTGACGCATTTCCGTTTTGGGCCATTCTAAAATGCGGCTCCCGCTCTAATTTCACGGAGCGCGAACGTTACGGTATTTGATGTTATACAAATAACACTTTCACGGGGGAATCTTTAAGGGCACTAGTCATTTTTTAGGTGACTGGGGCCAGGGCCTTCAGGAAGGGGAATTGCAAAAAGTATGCTGTTTTCCTGTATTGTAGTTTAACATTTTCTAATATATATATATATATATATTTTTTTTTTTTTAAAGGGGAATTTTTCACAGGAAAAGGGTGAAATATATACCATGCCAGAGTAACTGTAATGGCCATGATCAGACTAGTGAACTATAGAATATAAATATGCCTACATACTGACCCTAGAGCTTGCAATAGGAAACACACCTATTTTTTTGTTTGGCCTAAATAAAGTAAATTTGTTAAAATCATATTTGTTAATGTGTTTGTTAGTGTGTCGAAAAGGAAAATCCAGAAAATCTGGGCTCATAAATTTTCAGCTGGGCAACCAAAATCCAGAAGATGGTTGCCCGTTTGGGCAACCAAGCTTTAAAAGTTAGTTTCCATCCCTGTAGCTGAATGTGTTGGTTGATCTAGTGCTGCTGCTGTGTTGTCGCTTCTGTTGTATGTATGTAGATGGTGTGTCGCTTTCGCTCTGTGTAGTTCTCGCTGTGGCGGTGAAGTGGTCTGGAGTGGTCTGGCGTGGTGGTCTGGTGGTCTACATCCGCTGCGGTGTCCTACATCCTCTACGAGTCGGTGGCTGCCTTGTTTAGGGCCACACCCATCACAGTATGACCCCTACGCCGCACACACCGCCCGATGTCCGTGTCACCCTTAAGTCTTCTGTGGTGTGTGAAAAACCACGGTAGAATGTTGGCTTCCGCTGCAACGTGATGACCGAGGTTTATGGTTGAGTAGCGGTCCATTGCAGCTTCAGCCCGCGTACCGGTTCCGACTTCAGGCACATCCTTTTATACTCGAAACAATGGAAGTAATCCTGCAACTAATACAGTTCAGCCAACTTAAGTATAACTTGCAATGGCATTTTCATTACAGTATATATCTCCAACACACCATCAAAGGTATTGCTTTGAAACTTTGTATGAACATTCACTGGGGTAACCCCTTACACAAAGTTAATTACTTTAAAATAACTTATTATGAAACACAACAGTTTTCCCATGATATGTTTGCTCAATACATCTTAAATTCTTTCATCATTTTCCAAGTTTTTCAAAACTTTTTAAAACTTTCTCGCCTCTGATCGCTTCGGGTTCGAATCCCACCGGGAGATCGACTTGTCAAGTGAGAACTTGTCAATTCTTATGGATGGTGGGAGGTATGTATACAGTACTGGTTCTACACAAGAAAATGGGGTGGTCTGCCTCTACCACAAAAAAATTGACTGTCATATATGGCCTTACAATGTACTAAAAATGATGGAAACACCATTCAAACAAATATAACTCTCAATATAATAAAGCTTGTTTGAAAATATCAGGGCTCGAATTTAGCATTTTATTCAATGCATCTTTTTGCCCTGGGTTCAACACTAACGCTGGCCCGAGACCACCTGATTTTTTGAAGGACCACCACTTTCCTAAAGATTGGTGGCCCATCAGGCCTGCTATTTTAAATTACGGACATTAAAAAATACATGATGTGTATCCATCTCATGTAGATCTAGTAGGATTGTACATATACGTGATATAGGAGCATCGAGCATTCGCATGATTAACTTTATGTAACGTACATATAAGAGCATCGAGCATTCGCATGATTCACTTTATGTAACGTACATATACGAGCATCGAGCATTCGCATGATTCACTTTATGTAACGGGTTTTCGCGTTCTTTAAAAGTGTGGAAAATTCTCAAAAACATCTCTCTGCTACCAAAATAACACAAAAGACAAACCCAAACGTCAAACCCAAAGCGTCTACGACACCCTGCTGAGGATCTAGCAGCACTACAAAGCACAATTATAAAGGCTATAAATTGTTGATAATATAATGTAAACATTCATCACAGGACAACTCTGTTAGTCAGTGTGGTTCCGATTAATCAAATTGATCGATCATCGATCAGCTATGCCTGTGATCTGATTAATCGATTACAATTTTTCATGATCGATTTTACTCGGTTGTTGAAAATCATGGCTTATTTCATTCCCTTGTACTAAAAAAAAGAAGAAAATAAAATGAGTTATAATTTTGAAAGAAGTAATCACATCTTTTTTTTAAAAATATATGTTGGTCATTTTCAATTAGTTCCTTTATTGCCAGAACATACTTGAAATGTGATTCTTTTCTTCATTATAGTTTGAAAAAGGCTTACACTTGTCTTTTATAGCAGCCATGTTTAATCGATTAATGATGATCATCGGTCGGTTGAATATTCTGATAATCGATCATGAATTTTCAGCCGATTCCCAACACTAAACACTGTACATGTATTACTATATGTGTTTTATTTTATTGTAATGTTTCGGTAAGTGTAGCTGTATATGAGAAGGACCACCTATCAGTCAGAAGGACCACCAGTTTTCAAAGTCAGGAAGTCCTGCAGGCTTCCTACTTATAAACGTTATTGTCAAACCCCGTTTGCCAGTTGATTAAAACTGAACTGGCAAATTATAGCTCACTAGCTCTAGCAAACAATAAACAATAGCTCTTTTTCTTATCATTTTGACTGGTCAGTTATGCCTATAAACTAAATTAATTTATGCCCAAATAGTTTTACTTCCTAGTAATATTCTAAACTAGAAGGCTGTTAAACACTTGCATAATATTGCCAGTGCTTCAAAAGTTTACTGGCATTTTGAAAAAATGACTGGCAAAAGGCCAAACAAAAAAATAGGTGTGGTTCAGGTGTATTACTGGCCTAAAAAATAGGGTAAGTAGGTTTTTTTTTCTTCTCAATAATGAATTCAATTCTGATAATGAATTTAATATGTTAATTGAGTTCGAATTTTTTGCATTACCAACACTTTTTTTTTTTTTAAATTATTTTTTGCATAAAAAGTTTTGAGCCCCTCGGGTTACCTAACATGCCTAAACCACACCTATTTTTTTTATTTGGCCAAATGCCTGTAAAACAGCTTAAATTTGAGCCCTGAATATGCCTGCATTCCTTTAACAGAAACTTTTATAAATACCTGATGCAGTGCTCTGATACAGTTATTGCTGAAAGTATGATATGATAAGAATCATGAATAAATCTATGATAGAGCTCATACTATATGTTCCTTGTAAAACATCATACGAGGTGTTGCCAGGAATGTGAGATACTGGTATACGGTTTCCTGGTGTTGATTTAATATTATGACATCTGTTAGAATATTTAAATGATGTATGGCATGGGACAGCTTTTATTGATTTTTACATGTATATTCATAATATTATGTGTATATGCATTGTATTATATAGTTATACATGTAGAACAGATCATAACTGTATTACTCTTAGGAATAAGGTCAAATAAAATTATATATGTGGTTCCTATTACATGCTTAAAAAAATAGGGTAGGTAGGTTGTTGTTGTTTTTGTTGTTTTTTGTGTGTTTTTTTCATAAAATGTTTAGGGTCGGCCCTTAAAAAACGGGGTTATTTTATGACCTGAACACCTGGATAGAGGTTTGATAACCGTTTTTTATAAATGATATACATAACTTGATCACCTTCATCTTTTGTCTTCTAGTAATGTGATTATTTCTTATTATTTTTCAGATTTTGTCACCATAGCAACAATTCTTGGAACTGGCATATTAGGTAGGTTTTGGAGTAAATTAAAAAAAACAACATGATTTTACCAAACAGATAATATAAGACTGAACAAATCAACCGGATATGCAGAGGCTGACAAGTTCAGCCTTATATGTCAGAGGCTGACAAGTTCAGCCTTATATGTCAGAGGCTGACAAGTTCAGCCTTATATGTTATTCAGATTGTTAGACTAATTTCAAGATACTATCCTTGATATCAAGTTCTGTTTTTAAACAATTTGTTGAATGTAAGGTTCTTTTTCTTGTGTGTGTGTGTGTGAATGTAAGGTTCTGTTCATCTGACACATGACTCACAAATCAACTGTAACTGCATTCTTCCGACAAAATAAGATGTGCCGCGTGTGATGCAATGTGCATTGTTGTACCTTTAGTGATTTACTGAAAATGTAGAATTGTTTTATGTCCCATCCAGGCCAAAAGTTATGTTATAAATATTATCTTGCATTGTATTGAATAAATATAACAGATCATGTGTATATTGCATTGTTTATTTCAGGTCTGCCGGTGACCTTGACCCATGCTGGACTGTATCCCTTCCTTATTTCCTTCATCCTGGGTGCCATTATACAGGTAACGAGTCTCGGCATGAACTGACACACACATGATAAACAAAAATGCGATTTAATATCATCACTGCAGAGCGTATCTTTGGAAACATTGTACTAATTTAAACAAATGAGTTTTAATTTATTTTGTTTTTTTTGTGTATTTTTTCATTTAGTTGAAGATGTTTCAGTGTGTCGGATAGGAGATATTCCACACAATGTTAAAGGGACTACTGTACATCAGACTTTGGGGCTTTATTTGTTTGAAAGCATAATAAAGTTTCAACTGAGCAATTTAAAGTGTGAA
This sequence comes from Cyrtodaria siliqua, assembly GCA_037043455.1. Classification (NCBI taxonomy): domain Eukaryota; kingdom Metazoa; phylum Mollusca; class Bivalvia; order Adapedonta; family Hiatellidae; genus Cyrtodaria; species Cyrtodaria siliqua. The sequence continues at coordinate 16,430 of JAWPHD010019160.1, forward strand.
ATAGTTCATAGATATAGAATAATGATGGAATATAAACAATTTCCTATATAAATACAGTGCAATAGTTAAAAATATAATTTACAAGTCTTTAAAGTGCATAGAGAAACCTCCAAGCTGTCACACGGAGCAAATCAGCAAAACGACACTCGCTTTGCAATAAATTGCGATTCACCACCAAGTTTAAAATAGCTATCCCTGGCGTGTCACCATAGTTAGGAAATACCTTCATCGGGTCGTTTATTTTATATGGTCAACGTAATTTCTTTTTATGTTTTATGGCTCATTTAGTTTATTTTTTATGAATTAAATACATAAATAATGTATTTGAACAATTCTAAGAATAATACCAATCCTGGTGTACTTCCTTTAAATGGGTATTAATTTTACAATCTTATAAATAGGGGATTTATATATAATCCAATTTATTTTCGATGTTATAAAACATATTTGCTCGATAACAAGATTCTAGAAGATAAAGAAACATTTTGACTGAAAGAGTTTCATAAAAAACAATTATAACAGTCTATTAATGGCCTTAAATTGTGTCAAACAGCAAAAGAAAAAAGTGTCTATTTGCAGTAATTTCCAGATGCACTCTATTTTCATACTGTAACTGAGTTTTCTCCATTTGTATATCAGCTATGTTGTAGTGTGTACGTGGGAATTTGGTTCTCAATACTATTATATAAACTGTGCTTTTTTGCATACATTTTAATACTTTTAGGTGAAAAATTATGCAGATACGCATTTTATCTGAAGCACTGAAGATTTACTTTTTGTTGCAGGCAATGCTGGTCTTCTTCTTCACAGATCTACTACAGAGGGCACATGCCATACAGCTTAATTCACACACGGTAATTATCTCCATTTATGGTATCACACCTGGTAATACAGAACCATATTGTGTTGTCACATAGGGCGACACAATATTATCTCTCTTTGTATTTCAGTACTGTATACAGTACTGTATTTCAGTACTGTATACAGTACTGATTCTACACAGGAGTAAGTGGGCGGTCTGCCTCCACTACTTAGCATCGACCTTCAAACATAGCCTGAAAGATGCTATCCACCAAACAAACGCACTCTTTGTTGTTGCACACAGTAACACTGTATTATATCCCTTTATGTTGTCATACTGCAATATCTCAGTTTCTTCACACATAGTAACACATAGCCCTTGTTTTGGGTGCTACACACAGTTACACAGGATTACTTCCCTTTGGTGTCACACACAGGATTAACTCCCTTTGGTAACACTGTATTACCTCCCATTGTTGTCAACAGGATTAACTAACTCCCTGTGTGTGTCTCATTGAATATAACCAGCTTCTATACTTTCTGTAACTTATAATAAGTGCTGCATCCTGTTCACAATCAACTGTTGTTTTCATTATTGGTATGTTGTTCTCTAGGAGGACCTTCACCCGCTGTCTGAGGAATCGGAGTTCCTTATGGACGAAGACTGTGATGACATCGCTGATGAGATGGAAAATAGTGGTAGGTACAGTATCATGGTATATTATCGTAGCATTGTGTCGCCTTCGCATGAGTTTCAGAAGAAAATCTGCATTTGCTGTTGGTCTGTTTTCATTCTAACTATTATGTTACACGTTGCTCCATTGGCGAACGTCTCAAATATGCGACCATGAAACTTTCGATTTATCATCTGAAAAATATGTGATGTTACATAACGTTGATACAAACAACGTCATTGGATGACGTCAACAAAATGCTGGCATCCGTGAATTTTCGTCCGTTTTCCTGTCCAACTGTCTGTCCATAAACTTTTTTGTAGCGACTACTCCTCTGAAACTACTGAATGCATTTTCATGAAACTTTACAGAAATGTTGCCCATGAAGTCTTGTTGATCCTAGCAAAAATTCATGTTGATGTGAAATCCAAGATGGCCACCAAATCTAAAAATAGATTTAAAAAAAACAAGTTTGTAGCGACTACTTTTTGAAAACTCTAAGTGATATTGATATGGGACTTTTTCTAAAATGATCAGCATGACACGATGTTGGTTCTTGTAGAAAATGGTTTTGATTCGACGTTAAACATGGCTGCCATCTTTGTTTACATAGAGTTATTTAGTAAAAACGTGTAGCGACTACTCCTCAGAAACTACTCAACGGATTTCCATGAAAGTTCACAGGAATGTTGCTCTTGATGTCTAAATGATCTAGCAACATTTCAGGTTGGTCGGAAATTCAAGATGGCCGCCACAGCCAAAAATAGTTTTTCAAGAAACAAATTTGTAGCGAGTACTTCTTGAAAACTATAAGTGATATTGATATGGGACTTTTTCTAAAATGATCAGTATGGAATGATGTTGATCCTTGTTGAAAATTATTTTGATGTGACGTTAAACATGGCCGCCAGCGGCCATCTTTGTTTACATAGAGTTATATAATGAAAACTTGTAGGGACTACTGCTCTAAAACTACTTGACGGATTTTCATGAAACTTCACACGAATGTTGCTCTTGCTGTCTTATTGATCCTAGCAAAACTTCATGTTGGCCAGAAATTCAAGATGGCCGCCACGGCTTAAAATAGATTTTCAAAAAACAAGTTTGTAGCGACTACTTCTTGAAAACTATAAGTGATATTGATATGAGACTTCTTCTAAAATGATCAGCATGACATGATGTTGGTCCTTGTCGAAAATAGTTTTGATTCGATGTTAAACATGACTGTCAGCGGCCATCTTTGTTTACATAGAGTTATATAATGAAAATTTGTAGCGACTACTCCTCTGAAACAACTTGACGGATTTTTCATGAAACTTCACAGGAATGTTGATCTAGCTATCAAAAACCTATCAGTAGAGCTTCAAGGTCATTGACCTCTTGTTTTATATTTGTAGCATTTGTTGGTTGTTGGTTGGTTTTACTGTCTGAAATTACCTTTTACGGTGGCGCGGTAGTAAAAACGAAATATCAGACTGTAAAACCACTTACATACCATCCCAGATTGAAAATCTTAGCATGGTCATCTCTTAATTTGTTAACCTCAGAACATAAATGGTATAGCGTTCAAAATGTATGTGGTTGGTATTATTGATGGCCTTTATCAAAATGGTGTCATTCTTGACAAGACAAAGGTTTGTATACGTAAAGCTAACAGTGTTGAAATTAGATAATTGGTGAAGGAACCATCAAAACTACATGTTTATCATGTTTATTGATGCCACTAGCCGAGCAGTGATCCATTTCGAAAAAAATAAATTACACAAATTTTCTCAACCGTTCTGAAATATTACTTAAATAATAAAATTGTAATAATAATAATCAAATAATAACACTTTAGTTGACAAGAGAACTAATTTGGAAGCAGTTCAATCACATAATCTTCCTTGAGGCCTCCAAATATATTGTAGGTTTATACGATTATAATGGGATTAAATGCTACCATTGTACCGAGCCGTCTCCTTATTGTATGCATAACACCTCAGGTCCAGTGTTGGCAGGTCATGTGATCATTCCTAAGGATATCAACATACAGCCGCCCAACCTTCATCTCCTTGGTAACCTATTCCTCGGATGTGGCATCAGGCATTTCTTCGATATTATCCTCGTTCTACAGTTGTATGTATAGTTTAATGTTTATTTATATATGTAATTACGAGCATTGCTGAATTTAAGCAATATTTAAGAAAAATATCATTTGTTTCTGTATTGTGTATTATTGTTTGGGGCGCTCGATTCAGCCAAGGGTTTATCTGCAGTAACTCGAGCAATTTAAATAATACGTACATCAGTTATATATCATTAGAACTGACATTTTTAGTGGTAAATAAAACTACTTTACTTTTGAAAATCGGTTGAGAAATAAGTATTTTACAGGCAAAATGATATTTTGATGGGGCTTTTCCTAATAGTATGTAAATTCCTTGTTGGTGGGACAGCAGAACATTAAGAAATGTCAAATAATTTAAGTAATACTTCATAGTTTGCTATACAACTTCCAGGGTGTCTTAATTTACTAATATCCAACAATTTACAACAATTTTGGAATAAAAATTCTAAAAAAAATATTTTTCGAATTTTTCATGCAGTAGAATTTTGCATTGAAAATACCCATCAAAAACAACTTTCGCACGTGAACTTTTTATTTCTCAACCGATTTTGAAAAGTAAGGAATTATTATTTACCACTAAAAATGTCTGTTTCACTGATATTCAACAAAAAAACTTTGGCAGAAACAGGCGCCCCAAACAGTAGATTTATACTGTCATTCATTTTATGATGAAATACTCCAAATAAATGAGCGATTTTATTTTAAACAGCCAGTTAAATCATTTAAAAAATATAATTATGTCTAGAATTTGGTGATTGTTTATTCCAAGAAACTCATTACCAGTACTCATCATGTTTAATTGTCAAGTACAAACTCAGCCAGTTCAGAGAATGGATCACGTCTCTCCACACTGCTTAACAGTTTTCTTTGGTCCAATGTTTCATTATCATTGCACCTCTGATTGATGTTGACTCCAGATATATGTTATTTCCAGCATGGCTCTGCTAGTGAGTTACGCTCTAGCAGGAAGCGAGGCCTATGGTGCTCTTATTGGAATAGAGTAAGTAGTTCCATATAGGTATTATACCACTAATTATTTTCCCCATAGACACCAATGTTAAAGTGTCACATATTATTGATTTGCTGCAAATTCACCTCAAGTATGGATAATGCAGCAGTGTAATGTTCATATAGAAAACTCATTTTCCTCTTGAAAAATCACCAGAAAAGGTGGGGTCACAAGACATGTAAGAAGGTTCTTGTTTGTTTACTAAACAGGTCAAGGGTACAGCTGTTTTCATTGATTGACTGTTTTCATTGCTCACAAAGTGTAAGCATAGAATCGAAATTTCGAAAATGTTCATCAGTGATCCAGTAAAACTTATTAATACGCTTCTTATACATACAACCACAAAATCTAATAGGAATGGGCAGTTCTCCCCTACGTATAATGCCCATTTCATCAAAAAAGGAGGGATTACTTTTTATTATAGGGACTACATTCGACTACACCTTGGAGGCTTACATGTAATTAGTGGAGGTAAACCTATATCATACATGTGATACTTTCAGGACCTCAATCTGGGAGTTTAGTGATTTTTTTAAGGGAGATTCATGCAAAAATCTGGGAGTTTTTTTCGCGGACTATTTTTAGCGCGCGAGCAGTATTTTATACCCAAATTCCATAAACGAATACTTAAAAATACACTTTTAAACAAGTTTCTTCATTGATGTCACAAGAATGAATAAAAACAGTTTTTAAACAATATTTTATTTAATAACCAATGATAAACATTTCGCTGTTATTTGGTTATGCTCAATAATCTCCTTTAATACTTACAGACAGTATCCCTTTAAGGTTTGTTGTTATATTTTCGTACTTACAAAACAAAAAAATATTGAGAAAGTAAGATTTTTTATTTATTTTTTTACCCCACCCACACCACCAAATATTCATAACTTTCACATGACATCATCAAAATAATTAATCAGTGATTAATAAAAAAAAGACCTCCACATTCTGGTAGGGGGTAAACTCGGTGTTTATCGTTGGTGCTCAACTGACTTTAGCCCTTTATAAAACTAGTTTGTAGTGATAATTGTATTAAAAGCTTTATTTTTTGTGTACATCTTTGTATCTTCTTTTGGTGTTGTCTGATTTTAAAACACCAATATGGATACATTTAATTTAAATTATGGTCTAATGTTTTCATATAGAGTTTGAGGATAAAGTCCGAAGTAAACCCCTTCATTTTCACCTACTGAATATCTCAACCTACCGGAAGTTGACCAGATGTGAAAGTTATGAATTGGCCGCGATTTTTCAAAAACGGTCATGCAAAAGACGGCTCAACCTACCGGAAGTTGACCAGATGTGAAAGTTATGAATTGGCCGCGATTTTTCAAAAACGGTCATGCAAAAGACGGCTGCACGGTTGGCTGCCTTATAACTTCCCCTCTGGAAAATAACCGATAGTATGAATCAAATTGAGAACAATGTACAATAGTACGAATCTCATTGAGTACGAAGTACGAAATTTCGTAGGAGTTGTCGTTCTTGAATTCATTTTATTTTTAGAAGCAACATCTGCTAACATACCAAACAAAGGAAATAGACAGATGATTTACGAAAAATCGATTTTAGCAATTTTACGGGAGTTTTTCACACAATTCCGTGAGGCCGGGAGGAGGGTTACAATTCCGTGAGATGAAGCCGTGAGGTATCACATGTATGCTATATGTTGTATATCTCATATAAAAGCCTTGTAGTGTTTAATATGATGCAGTTAGTTATTAGGTGGAGAAAGTAGATGCTGTTATGAGTTCTTTATTAAATTATTGGAGACAGTCCTGTGTGTCTTGGTTAAGTACTCCTATGGACACTTCCATTGGTACATTAGAAAAGCATGGATGACATAACACCACGTGACATTTTGTCCAAATTATAATATTACAAGACCAGTTGGAATATTATTGACATGTCGAGGTTTGAACTCGAATACTATTGGAATGATTGTGCTTTTCTGAAGAAATAACATTAGAACCAAAAAAAAAAGTTTGTTTTTAGTTCCATGGGCTTGCTTGCCTCTGCTTGTGACTGAGGAAGCAATGGTGGAAAGCTGGCTCATTGTACATAGCTCCACGGTGGTGTCTTGAATCTGCAACATTATTTTAAAAGACAAACATGCTGCTACTAGACCACAGCTTCTCTCCAAGGCTGTATGATGCATATGCCACTTACAAATGTAGATGTGAAAAAGACAGCACATTTTGAACCAAGGATGACATCCCACACATCCTGGCTGTTTGATTGACCTGTAAAGGTCATGCTAGAGCAGCACGGGAGGACCGGTGTCTCTACAACTAATGTTAAGCTTTACTTGTGTCTGAAGAAATGTTGCAAAAGTGTAGAGTTTTACGGATGGCAGTACTGGTTTTACTCAGGGAAAATGGGTGATCTGTTGTTACCTACCATCGACCATCATATATAGCCTAACATGTGATAAAAATGACGTAAAACACCATTCAAACAAAATGAAGAAAATAAGTTTAACATTTAAAATGTTAGTTTAAACTTGTTTATTTTACCGGTACATTGATTTTAACAAAAACTTGCTGAACTTATTTTGTCTGGGTGCTCGCTTTGTCCATTGTGTTTGCCTTACAACTGTTTGTTTGAGTTTCAGCTATAGATATATTATCCCGGTGTTTGTCTGGGTGCTCACTTTTTCCATTGTGTTTGCCTTACAACTCATCCAGCCAATCGTGTCCATCCTTACATTCTTCAAAGGGAGTTTACTCCTAGCAACTGTGAGTATTAAAGGGTAATGTATTAGCCATCGTAAACAATTCTGTGTACAATTGGATTTAATTTGCAAGAAATGTGTGTATAGACAACTGACAACCATTATTATTATTATTATATTGTGGGTTAAAAATGGTATCTACTTGACACAAAATCATACCAGCAAAACAAAATGGCCATGTTCGCTAAATGACACACTGTCAGATTCAAGAAGTCACATTTCAGTTGTTTGCACAAATTTGACTTGTGGATGTACAAAAAAACAAGGGTAACACTGAATGCTTCTGTTATATAAGGTAACTATGGTAACATAAATCAGGGAAACAATAAAGCAAACTAAATTATCAACAGCCTATAAAAACCTGTCATTACAATTCCATTTGCTACTTGGGGAGTGTGCCCCTAAGGGCTGTTCTATTAAAATACCCATGACCCCAGGAAAGCAATTTAATATGCATCTATTGGCGAACCCTATTTACCAAATTTGGTTCTTTAAACAATTTTGTATCTATGGGTGTTTGATTTCAAAGTGCCTTCCTGGGTCCCATATATGTTTTTCATGGAATATCTCTAAATGTAGTAATAAAAACAATTATAAAGATTAAGCATGGTTCACTTAGTTTTGAAAGGTCAAAATCATTATATTACAACTGACTATGATATAGCTTACTTGCCATTTCTTACTTATTTTTTGTTTTTGTATACAGGTGATAGTAACCTTCTATGTGGGTACCTCTGTACATAGAGAGATTATAAATGATTACACATATTTTGGTGCTCCATTCCTCATGGGAACTGTTGCACTAGGTAAGTTTGTTTGTGCTCATCCTTTGTAAGTGTTCTAGGCTATTTCTTTCTTACATTCTCATAACCATCGTAGAGCTAATATAGCAGCAGAAAAAAAAGGAAAGAAAGAACTTGACATTTGTATAAAAGACCATGACCCGGTTTTATGAAACAACTTACAATTTTGAGTTAATTTCTTAAATTCTTTACTTTCGATTTACAATTCACAAATGAATGCGATTTCATTTCACGTTCTTATACATTTGATATTTCTGCACATAAGGCCCCACAAATTAATTGCTAAGTCATCGTATTATTTATTTATTTAAAAAAATGGAGCGAGCGAAACAAAAATTAATAAAATAATTTCCATTTTGGAAATTTATGGAGCGTGCGAGGAAGCGAAAAAGTATAATTTCTATATTTTTTGTCATCTGAAGAAAAAAAAGAGTCTGATTTAAAGTAATTTACATGTATAGACTCTTCATTCACAGTATTTATCCTCTGTTTGTATTTGTATCTACATGTTTCTACACAGTCACACAAAAGAATAAAATATAAACTTACCATCTGAAATTTCAAAGCTTTAACCCTAGTAGTCGACTTGCTACCTTGTCAAAAATGGGTTAAGGTAAGATTGTAAGGCAAATGTTATATATAGAAAGTTACTTTTGTAGGGTATACATATCTGAACTTTACTACATTAGTAAAATGACTTGTAGAGCTAAACGTAAAATTTCTCAGACAAGGTTATAACAATATGGAATAAGGGTAAAAGTATCATTATTCAGTCTTCCGTGAAACAATTCTATCAAACACAACACATAACCAGCAGCTTTGTCTGAGCAATTGTTCACTGAATTCTACGTTATTTTTATTTTGCATTATATGTCGAAGAAACAATAACAATCACAGAAAGAACAAACATTTAATGGTGTAGTGCAATATATCTTAATACAAAAAACTGAGATGTTTAATCTTGAAAGACTCTACCTCTCTAAATTGCATACTACTGATACACTACACTAGCTGAAGAGTATAGATCACATGACATTAAGCTACTCCTTTTCTTTAAATTTTTTATAAAAGTTGCTGTAAAATAAACTACAAATATAAAACTAGATGCGCACGGGCAACATGTCGAGCCCGCCAGTTTACAGATATACATTGCGAGGAGACTAGGGTTAAAGGTAAGCAGCAGTGGAAACTTAGAACATGGAAACGTAAAATAAAATATGTGCAGTGGTTAAGTTCAAGTCCTTTTATTTGAAAATGACTGAGTACAAAATAATGTATTAATATCTAAAATCATTTGGGCCAAGTAATTTCAAAATTTCTCTATGCATGACAAAGTTATAGCACGGACAAGATCAGACATGCATGCATGACTTCTAAGTGTGACCTTGACCTTTGAGCTGGAGGCCCGGGTGTTGTACACGACACATCGTCCTCTTGTGGTGATCATTTGCGCCAAGTTATTTCAAAATCCCTCTAAACATGACAAGGTTACAGCCCGGACAAGATCGGACTGCATGAACTGCATGACCTCTAAGTTTGACCTTTGAGCTGGAGGCCTGGATGTTGCGCACAACACATCGTCCTCTTATGTTGATCATTTGTGCCAAGTTATTTCAAAATGCATGCACAGTTATAGCCCGGACAAGATCGGACGGACCCACCAACGTACACAAGCACGTCCGCACGTACACGAACCATCATTGTGACAACTATGTTGTGTTGTCCGCAAGCGGGCTCGACAATAAACTTTAAAAATGTTAAGTAAAACTGAACAAGTATGGACAAGTATGGACTATCAGTCATAAACTGGTGGCTGTCTTCTTTGTTAGGTGCGCTTCATTGACGATCTGGTGGTGCGTTCGTTGTACATGTATAGATCTGATTATAATCAAATAAAGCATTCGTAAGTAAAAAGGTCCCGCTTGCAAAAATATTTTTCTTTTTTTGAAGTGATGCGAGCGGGAGTGAAATTAATAATAAAAAAAAAATTTACTTTGGGAGAAAATTGATGTGGTAAATCCGATGACAAAGAAATTAATTTTGTGTGGCCTTATGCACACATAATTGTCTACATTGAATGCGTTGGTTCAAAAATGTGAACAGTTTTAAAATTTGAGACTTTCTATTGTAAGATATTTAATAAAACGAGGCCAATGATATTAAACTTTTAAGTAATGGGGTGAAGAAACTGCATTTTTTAACAACCATAGTCATTCATAAAATACCACATCAGTGTGAGTGCTTGCTCATTTGGACTATATGATATACATGTGGCTACACGTTAAGTATAATATACAGTCATGTACCTACACGTTAAGTATAATATACAGTCACCTACACGTTAAGTATAATATACATGTACCTACACGTTAAGTATAATATACATGTACCTACACGTTACGTATAATATACATGTACCTACACGTTAAGTATAATATACAGTCATGTACCTACACGTTAAGAGTAACTTACATGACATTATATTATATTTTTGAGCAACAATTATTTTATTTGTGTGATATCGTTATACAGCATAAAAGAACATTAAACTGTAACAAATGTTTAAACTGAGGATTGGTTATACCTGGTTAATGACAACGTCATATTCTCTGCTCATCTCCCCATTAAGTACTGTATGTAGTAGCACAGATAAATGTTATTTATTGCATATGTATTTACAAACTTTTGTTTACTTTCAATGTATAATCTGGAAACGTCAGAATTCGCCGATATCCCACTGGTAATGTTGCTGGAACTACTTTTTGCCTACTCATTTCTGATTGGTGCTTTGTGCGATGAACTATTTTATGTTCATTCATATGTTACGTCACTGCAAGTATTCATGTGATAAAAACAAAGCGTAGTATGTTGGTTTCATTGTGGAAAATTCCCAGGACGTTACGAACATGTTAGTTTCAAAAAAATGTTTTTGATGAAAATAAAATGTTAAAACCTATGTTTTTGTTCTAATAATTCATTTTTATATTGAAAATACATACCTACTAAAAAGGTTAATACTAAATTTGTATTGTTGATATATGCACTCGTTCTTTCTCAGATAAATATTGCACTATTGTCTATATATCAATAATCATATGTGGAAGAACTCGTGCATATATCCATAACCTGTGGTTTATATATTTATCACATAACTTACGGTGTGGGAGTGGAATAACACCATTCTATATTTTCGATATACCACTAGTTGTATAAGTATGCAAATAAGCAAAGTATGCGCTGTCAAAAAAATCGATAATATCTATGATCCAATTCCCACGGTTTATGTCGGTTTCGCGTCTTAAAGCGACAGGCAAAATGCAATAAAAGTTGATATGTGAGTTATGTGATAAATAGAATCTAACATTCATTCTCATTCACTATTGAATTTATTAAACTCGTTAGCAAATACGATATAATGCTCGGGAAGAGCCTCGCATTATATATCATTTTGCCAAATCGTTTAATAAATTCAATAATGAATGAGTACTCATGTAAGATCCTCTATGTATGTGTGCATACTATGAAACATAATGAGAGGAAAAATGATTAAGATATTTTAAAAATTATCAAATGCTGTTAAAGTTCTCTGGCCATGTTATGTTTCATGAACATGTTTATGTTTATTTAAATCAAAATCAATACACAACAATAGATATTTACAATTCACACATTGCAATACCTGTGAAAAGCGAGAATAAGATTTGATTTTATGATGTAGAAAACTTTAAACAGGTAAATTAATCCACAGATAAATGTATTTATCAATTATCTGGCAATAGTTGTGCAGCTATACAATTCAGATTTACCTCATTTCCCCTTGCTGTCACGCAGTGGTAAAAGTAGTATCTACGTCATGCAAATAATACTTATTTTTACATACAACTTAGTAGCGGTTTTAAATATATGTAGTATCTACGTCATGCAAATATTACTTATTTTTACATACAACTTAGTAGCGGTTTTAAATATATGTTTCTCTCCGGGACTATCGAGCAATGTTCACATGTTAAGATTTGTTAATTGATAATACTGCGAAAAGGGTGGCCATTCATCTTTAACCTTGCAAGAACTCTGACCTTGATGCAATGCTAACATTACTAGACTGTGTGAAGGTTTTAAATGTCAATATTTGTTTTAAATGTCAATATTTGCAGGAGGAGTCGTGAATGTGATGCCACTGTTATACAGCAAGATCAGTCCTCGCAGGAACCAGGTATGTCATCTTCATAAAAAAGAGGTGTTGTAGCAGTTAGAATTTGTTGACTTGTATAATTGGTCATTTTATCTTCCGGGAGCATATAGTTGCCGTTTTGTCAGTCCATCCGTCTGTCGCGATATCTTGTCCGGATTATCACTCTAAAACTATGTACGGGACTGCAGTGAAACTTTGCACAATCATATAGGGCATTGAGAGAAAGTGCAGGGCACAAGAACCATAACTATATCTTCGTTAAAATTAGAGTTATTGCTCTTTGTTATTTTTACTTATAAATCTTGTCCAGAGCGTAACTCAAAACCTACTGATGGGACTGCAATGAAACTTTACACAATAATAGAGGGCAATGAGAGGAAGTGCAGAGCAAAAGAACCATCACTCTATCTACATTAAAATTAACTACAATGAACCTTTACACAGTGAATATACACAATAATAATGGGCAATGAGAGGAAGTGCAGAGCACAAGAACCATAACTCTGTATTCATTCAAATTATAGTTATTGTCCTTTGTAATTTTATACTTAGAATTCTTGTCTGGAGCATAACTCAAGAATGCAAATTAATACTGCTGAGTGATACACGGCCATATGATACATTGAGGATATATATCGGGGAGCATCCATCATTTCTACCTATTTTCTTGTTAATTTAATGATTGCGTCACTATACTGAATTTTGGGGTGTCCGTGGCCGAGTGGTTAGAGTCTCTGACTCAAGATCAGTAGCCTCTCACCACTGTAAGTTCGATCCCTATGAGGCCTAGGAATCTTTATGTGAGGGAGCTATCCAGCTGACTTGTGGAACGTCTGTGGTTCTACCCTGGTGCCTGCCCATGCACGAAAATTGCCTGGAGGGGCACCTGGTGCCTTCCTCTACCAATGGAAGCTGGATGATCTTAGCTGTTGGTGTGACTATAAAATACAATTCAGTTATTGAATTTAGTTAAAATGAAGCTTGTCTGTCAGTAACATACTCTATTTCACAATTAAATTGTACAATTTTGTTTACCGCAGTTTCTCATATCAGCCAATATGTTGTATAAAACACAGACATGAGTCTGTGTATAAAATCATAATTATGTTGTATAAAACACAGACATTAGGTCTGTGAATAAAATCATAATTATGTTGTATAAAACACAGACATTAGGTCTGTGTATAAAATCATAATTATGTTCAGTAATCATGGTAATGTTTCATTACTTTTTCCTTTTTTTTAGATACAAAATTTCCGTCTTGCGATTATTCTTGGACTATTTACATGTACAGTATTAAACATTGGATGGTGAGTATTTATGTGTTATGGACCTTATATTAGCACCCCTCTACACACAAGCATGACTCTGGTCTGGATAATGGCATCTATAGCTAATCATCGAGAGACCAGAATGTGGGGGACCCGCCATAGAGTAAATATATACTCAGGTCTAATATACATTTGGTCTCCCTGGCAGAATGGTCAACAACGTTGTGTTGTAAACCTTCGCCTCTCACCCCTGCAGGTTCGAATCCCACTGGAAGCTCAACTTATAAGTGAGGAAGTGTCAATTCTTACGGATGACAGGAGGTGTACAGTACTGGTTCTACCCAGGAAAAGTGAGTGGTTTGCCTCCACCACAAAAAATCAACAGTCATATATATAACCTTACATGTGTTGAAAATGACGTAAAAAACATACAAACAAAACAAACAAAACTAATATACATTTATATTGGATGATTATGTCTTTCAGTGAAATGTAACCACCTCCGTGTACATTGGTGATGCACATGCAAAATAAATAGATTAAATTGAAATTATCAGCATAAAGTTGTAGTTCTTAATGAGCTAATTTGTGCATCTCGCCATTTATTTCTACCCACCTTGACCATGCTGAATCTGCCAAGACTATCACAAGTTTAAATAGATGCTTCAAAAAAGGTTATGTATTGTCTTCAGACTTCAGGTTATTAAGCTCTAAAATATTAAACAATCTCAACTGGATTATACTAGGTCTGATGGTCTGATTCTGAGAGTAAATCTAAATCTATGAAAAGTTAAACGGATGGTGTTTTACTGATTTTGGAAAGATTACATTGCCTTCAGCTTAGTTTCCTTGTTATAATATATTATTAAGAGAGGACACATTTTATGTTGAATAATTAATTATAATATATAATTATGCCTAAAGGAGCTAGCTGTGATCATGTTTCCTTGGTTACTAGGTCTGTATAGTGTTTGTTGTCAATTTTTTTCTTGAATAGTTACAAATTGTCTAATTTGTCAACTTTGATGATTCAGATTACAAACTTTAAAGTTGTACAAGTTGATTTGCATATTAAAAAATAGTAAACTTCTTTAATTTCATGTAGTTTTTAGCTCTACTGATCAAAGATCAGCAGAGCTTATGCCGTGGTGCGGTGTCCATCGTCTGTAAACTTTTTTTGCGGCGACTACTCCTCTGAAACTACTGGATAGATTTTCATGAAATTTTACAGGAATGTTGCCCATGAAGTCTAGTTGATCCTAGCAAAAATTCATGTTGATTTGAAATCCAACATGGCCGCCAAAGCTAAAAAAAGATTTTTTAAAAAACAAGTTTGTAACGACTACTTCTTGAAAACTATAAGTGATATTGATATGGGACTTTTTCTAAAAAGATCAGTATGATATGTTGTTGGTCCTTGTCGAAAATCATTTTGATTCGACATTAAACATGGCTGCTGCAGCGGCCATCTTTGTTTACATAGAGTTCTACGTTCTACAGTAAAAACTTGTAGCGACTACTCCTCTGAACCTACTCGACGGATTTTCATGAAAATTCACAGGAATGTTGCTCTTGATGTCTAGTTTGTCCTCTGATTTGAAATTCAAGATGGCCCCCACGGCTAAAAATAGATTTTACAAAAAACAAGTTTGTAGCGACTACTTCTTGAAAACTATAAGTGATATTGATATTGGACTTTTTCTAAAATGATCAGCATGACATGATGTTGGACCTTGTCGAAAGTAATTTTGATTCGAAATTAAACATGGCTGCCAGCGGCCATCTTTGTTTACAAAGAGTTATATAGTAAAAACTTGTAGCGACTACTCCTCTGAAACTACCTGGCGGATTTTCACGGATTTCACAGGAATGTTGCTCTTGATGTCTAGTTGATCCTAGCAAAATTTCAGATCAGCCGGAAATTCAAGATGGCCAACATGGCTAAAAATAGATTTTTAAAAAAAAAATTGTAGCGACTACTTCTTGAAAACTATAAGCGATATGGGTCTTTTTCTAAAATGATCAGCATGGCATGATGTTGGTCCTTGTCGAAAATCATTTTGATTGACATTAAACATGGCTGCCAGCCATCTTTGTTTACATAGAGTTATATAGTAAATACTTGTAGCGACTACTCCTTTGAAACTACTTGAAGGATTTTCATGAAACTTGATGTATAGTTGATCCTAACAAAATTTCAGGTCGGGCAGAAATTCAAGATGGCCACCATGGCTAAAAATAGAATGGACTTTTTCTAAAGTGATCAGCATGACATGATGTTGGTCCTTGTTGAAAATTATTTTGATTTGACGTTAAACATGGTTGCCAGCGGCCATCTTTGTTTACATAGAGATATAAAACATGACTTCTCTGAAACTACTTGACAGATTTTCATGAAACTTCACAGGAATGCTGATCTAGCTTTTAGAACCTGCCAGTAGAGCTTCATTTTTTTTAATGCATGTTTTTGGATTTGTGAGTTCTTTGAATGCTAAATGTTCTGTTCGACTTTTTATCTACATCAGTTATGAGAGCCTATCTATTATAAGTTGCATGTCTTCAAACTGCGAGACGGTTTTTGATATGTGCCGTTCTTCGACGTTTGACTTTTTTATTTGTGGACTTGGTGCAGAGTTTCTTTGCTCTATCTCTGTGCTACAGGCTAGACATAAACAGTCAATTTAAACTGAAGCACTACATTTTATAAATGTACAACTTACCTAAAGTGAAGAATGATCATTTGTTGTCCATTTTACACTAAAAATTTAATCCAAAACACACTTTGGTAAGAAATACATTAGTTTAAATTTAGGTACTATGCATTGTTTGAATGGCAAAACACAGGTGTCTTGCGCAGTGACGTCCTAAATAATTCAGCTTGAATTTACAGAAATATTTGTGATTAAAATGTTAATACCTTAATATTCTCAAGTAACTGAATGGTTGGTGATTTCAAAGCATGAAACTTACATTTTGATAGTTTATATCAGGCTGTATTGTCCATTTAAATTAAAAAATGTTTAGAAAACTTGTTTTAAAATAGGATCTAATTAAGGATCCTGTAGATAGTATAGACAGTATAGGCCTGAATATGCCCATCTCGGTGTTTAAATAAGCCAACTCACTGAGACCAGACTCTATCTATTACATAAATAACAAAATCAGACTTTCTTGGCTTTTATATTCTGTCTAAACAGATTCACTATGGAAAGGGTCACTATGTTGGCATCATTTAAATGGACTAGAGGAAATCTGGAAAAGTGGTTGGTGTCAATTTACAAATGAAAACCAGCATAATCAGTGTGCTTCAGATTGGTATGAAATGTGCATGTACGTTATATTGAATTGGATACAAAATCAGGTTATCTACAACATGCACAACAAAATCAGATGGAACACAAGGTCTAGTTTAATGCAATATGAAACTGAAACCCATTTCTTTTAGACTGTTTCCAGTCCTTTCTAAGTTTTACAATTGACCTGTTTTAGGTATTTTTAATGGGAATGTAGGCATATATTCAAGCAAACTTTACTATTGAGAGTTCTGAAAAACTTGGAAAAGGTGAATGAATTCTCAAAATCAAAAAATAACAAAGAAGATACATAAGTTGTTCTAAAACGGATATGGAAGCTGCCATTTTGAGAACTATGATAGGTCTAATAACATCAGTTGAGAAGCGCTGTGATCTAGTGGTAGAGCTTTGGACCCATGATCAAAAAGTCGTGGGTTCAATCCCCGCCATTGCCATATGCGTTGTGTACCTGAGCAAGACACTTTATCTGCTTGTGCTTAGTAGTGGTTCTACCCAGGAAGACATTTAGAGTGATTCAGATAAGTTCATAGAGCTTTCATTTCAATCGATGTGAAATAAACAAGTTTAAACTAACTAATCACATAAGTTGCATGCAAGATAAGTTTGCTATTAAAAGTGTAATAATCATTATATGATCAGGGATTTTTCATTCATTTGCCGTGGTTTTCTTTGCTTTTAAATACTATTTATCAATTTGCCATTATGATAAATGTTACATGGTAGCTTACCTAGTACTATGACACCAATAGTTCTCAAAATGCCAGCTTCCAACAGTGGCTTTCCAATGGTCATATCTCTGTTTATCATCCAATTTTGATAATTTGCTCACCCTTTTCTAATTTTTGAAAACTCTCAATAATAAGCTTGTTGGAATATATGTCAAGATTACCTTTAACTCTCTTGTGTGACATGTTTCAATGAACAAACAGTTATGTTTCAAATTCAGTAAAATTTAATTTAAAGAAAAAAATGCAATGCTTTGTAAAATATATACATGATATACATCTGTTTTATTTACATACAAACTATAGCACTATTATTCTTAAAAATCATTAAAACACAACAGTATATTTTCGTACTCGTACAGAGATGAAAATGCAAATATAATACACATCCAAATTAGTTAAATTGAATTATACATGTCTGTTTTTCCACACTGAAACGTGAAATTGACATGTCATGCATTATCTGCATTTCTACGTAGAAAATTCAATCAGTGTGCAGTTCCTGAGGAAATCTGAAATATTTTCAAAGTCTGGGTTTTTAGCAATTTCATTGAGTAATGTGCGAGTATTCTGTGATGTGTCCAAGCCTGCGTTTCTGCATAGCAATTTCAGTGAGTGTGCGAGTATTCTGTGACCTGTTTCGCTTATTGGCAAACCACTTTTTCACCTGCTCCACTCCAATGTTTCCTGCCTGAGCCAGTACATCGATCGCTGTGCCCGTTGGATAAGGATGCTCCATGTTTCTCAAGTACCAGCTCTCCATCAGTTTCACAGCCTCTTTACTCAGATGTGGGCGGGATTTAGTGGTCTTTGTAGGCGTATTTTCCTTGTTTGAGTTATCCAATAATTGAACACTTTTCTCGACACGATCCATCACCTTGTGAAGTTTGTTGTCATAGTAACTATTAACACAATCTTTGTAGCTTCCTGGATATTGGCTCTCATGAAGTGTTCTGAATCGTTCCGTCTCGATCATTGCGGACTGATAGCGAAAAAAGCTGGAAAGTTGGCGAATTTCTTCAGGTTGACTTCCCTGAAGCTTGTCAAATTGTTCTTGTAGTTTCCTTTCGCGTGTGAATACATTTTCTTTTACCTGCTCGGAACTACTTTTATCAGGAGCTGTAAACAGTGTCTGAGGTACTATTTCTCTCTTGCATTCTGTTGTAAGAAGAGCTTGTAGGTCACCAAAAAATGGGTTCTTTGAAAGCGGGCTGTCTGGGGGTGGTGAACCAAGCAGATTTGTGAGAGAATCATTAAATCTTGCATCAATTCCAGGACTGTTGTACAATGGTTTACAGTCATTTAATGATAGTGGCTTTTTGGTAATGGGCGTCATCATTTGATAGTTAGAGAACTCTGTTAAGTTTGTTGTCAGCTGAGGATTTGTTAATGATACTGGCTTTTTGGCAATGGGCGTCATCATTTGATAGTTAGAGAACTCTGTTAAGTTTGTTGTCGGCTGAGGATTTGTTAATGATAGTGGCTTTTTGGCAATGGGCGTCATCATTTGATAGTTAGAGGACTCTGTTAAGTTTGTTGTCTGAGCATTTGTCGTCTGCTTTGAAGGATATGTAGACTGGTAATCCGGTGTCATCCATGTTGGAACCTGCTCTGGCATAGCAGGTAACTGCATAGACTGGTTATACCGGTAGTATTCTCCTTGCCTAGGGTTTAATGATGTCGACTGGTTGTAGATTTCTTCATGCCTGGTGTTAAATGCCATAGACTGGTTATAACTTTCCGACACAGTTTTAATTAAAGCAGGCTGTGTCTCAGATTTATTCCAAGGGACATAACTCACTGATGGCTGATTGTTCAAATTAAATGACTGAGTCAAGGCACTATAATTAAAGGGAGGTGAATAAGTGTTTGTTGCATAATTCTGATTGTCCCCCTTTATTTGATCATTGTAACTAATTGAGTGCATATTTTTACCATTTTCCCCATTTGGAGCACTGTAAGATTCCAATCGCTGGCGTTTATTCGTCTCTTCATCAACGTGTCCATGTCGCTGGCGTTTATTCGTCTCTTTATCGACGTGTCCATGTACATCATCAAGCTGTCTCTTAGATTTAACATGTTGCTGATAACTGGGTGGAAGTTTCTGAAGAAAGAGAAAAATCAGGTGAAGAATTCTGAAATACTTAGCAAATACAAGTAACAAGCGTATTAACATAATTATCTCCTTTCCATCTTCCCTTTTGCAGATTTTAAAAGTTACTGAATGGGTTTCATCAAGTCAACAGTTATCATGTTTATGGAAAAGAGTTAAAGATTATTTTTACATTAATTGCACATTGGTCCTGCTCTATATACTACGCCAAGTTGGCTGATCATCACATTGGTCCTGCTCTATATACTGCTCCAAGTTTGCTGATCATCAAGATTTAAATTCAGCATTTTACGGTGGCTGGTTTTACCAACAGCATAAAACTCAACAATTAATAGTTTTGTTTTACGATTAATTTATGTGAAATTCATTATTTTGTTGTCAAAAATTGATTATAAAACACTTTTCTTGTGTATTGTTGCATTTCATCCTGCAAAATATAGTTTCGCGCGGTATTTGTTGTGAAAGACGAAAAAAGGTTTGGTGCATAGCAAACTTTGAGCAGTATGTAATACAATATATAGAATATATTATTTGAAATAATTTGCATGTACATCAATGTCTAAATAAATGAGACCACAGGAAAGGTATATGTCTGAATATATGAGACCACATGACAGGTATATGTCTAAATAAATGAGACCACATGACAGGTATATGTCTGAATATATGAGACCACATGACAGGTATA
>JAWPHD010019161.1:0-36857 GCA_037043455.1 Cyrtodaria siliqua
GATTTATGTTGTCGCGCTAGAACGCCGCCATTTACTATTTTATCGATACATGTAAATCGATCGTAAGCGCGTATTTCGTTACGTTACATTTGAAAAGTTAAAATTTCAACCACCATCTCAAAATAGGCATTTTTTACAGTCTCTTTTTTTACTGCTTTCTGTTATAATCGACATCACAAAATTACCTTTTTGATAAAGATAAATATGTCTACTATTCATCTTTTTTAATTATTAATGCCTGATATAATCCGTACTTCTTATCTCGTTTGCAATAGCTAAACACCATTTTTAATTTGAAAAATTCAAAATTTTAGCTGATATCTCAAAGGAGGAATTTTCATCACCTCTTTTTAGGCTTTGTCTTATAATCACCACCGTGAAATTACCTTCTAGACAAAGATAAATATTTATTGTAAACATTTTCATCGGTGAAAGATTGGGATTTCTCAGTGAAAGAATATTCATAATAGCTAAATATTATTAACTAACTCCGAACACAAAAATAACTAACTGTGACACTGAGTTATGACGTCATTAAAGTGGTGCTGTTGTCGACGTCATTTGCCGATAGCGTTTAATAAAGCGAAGAATTTCGGTTAAAATCATGCAAAGACTGATTTAAAATGTAATAAACAGATTATTTAACTGCTGTGTTCGATTACAGGGAAATCCGTCACTCGATGGTAGACGTGTTTATCTTTTACGCTCGTTCGTGAAAAGAACCATACGTATACAAACTTGTGAATGATTTTCCTATAATCGATCCCAGCAGTTAAATAATCTCTATGTTTACTATTCACTTTTTGTTATTATAATATAACCTGTAGTCTCGTATCTCGTTCGCAATAGTATACACGGTTAACCATGAAAGAGGATCCGCCTTTTGGATTTCTTAAAGTATGAAAGCTGAAGGTAATTTCTAAATAAAAGGAACACATGGCAATCTTGATTTTGTTTAATTGCAAGACAGTTTTTTCTGCATTTATCTAATTTTTATTTGCTGTAAGTTGAATAGGTTTTGCATAACTTTGATTATTTTCAACCACTAATACATTTCAAACTTTGGTAGAATAATATTAATTGAAATGCAAACACGTTGGTAAAATAAGAAAATGTGCATTACCTTTTATTTGAAAGTAAATTATCAATAGAATTGGATTAACAAACTATGGTTACGGTAGTACCTTTAAAAGTCATGGCATATTATAATTAAAAACTATTATTAAAATATACAAAAAGATATAAAATATATATAATTAATTCAAGTTTTTTTTATTGCCTTATATCCTCTGCTGTAATAAGTACAGTTGTGTCTTATCAATTACCCTTTTTGAACCCCTTCAAGGCCTGTGGTAACACATAAGTGTGCCATGAATTTTACAACTAAATAAGCTGATTACATAACAGGGACACACCATAAACCACTAATTGAGCAGCACCAAGTGCAAGTGATTGACAGCATGGGGTATTGAATCATATGCCACTGGTGAGGTCATGCTGGAATGAACATCGATATTGTTCTATATAGGGCCCTGGGTCATATTATCACTTCAACAATTACAGATATTAAATTGTTTAAATTGTCTGCACTCAATAGCTGAGATCAACTGTTTATTTTAATTTAGACAAAATGTAAAAAAGAAAGGAATAAACACATCAATAAGCCTTTGCTTCAAAGGAACAGAAATGTTAAACATAGTTGAATCTAATACTTTGAGGAATTCAAAATGTTTTAGTGTGTGCACAAATCATGTATTGCTCTAAAATAAATGTGTTTTTTTTAAAAAATCTCAGGTCTTTATTACTGGATTTCCGAATTTGCATCATAAAACGAGGATAATTATGCCTAAGTAAAGCATATAAGAGGTTCAGTTCTTTGGCTCACAGACCTAATTACAAATTTAAAAATATTAATATGTCTGTATTTGGCTTTAATTATAATAAAGTGCCATTCCCAAAGTTACATTTAAAGACACTAACCTACCAAATAAAAGCAAATTTACACTTAAAACCATTCATCAAAACTCTATCCAGGTGTTCAGGTCCTATAATAATGTCTATTTGTGCTGATTAAAAGTATAAGATTGTTCACAGGTTCATAAAATACCCATGATTGAATAACGGTATGCTTAAAATGAATTATCTCGTAATTCAATGCTCCAATTTGGGGTCTGGCCCGGCTAGTTGAAACAAAAAGCGTGATAACTGTCTGATTTGTGAAAAAAGTATTGAAAGATTAATTGTTAAAAGCGATATTACTCAATTCATGCATATATTGTTTTTGTGGGAGGAGGACACTATAAAACAAATGTACAATTATTCAGCATAATGTTTACCTTTTAGATAAACATTCTAACGTAAATGCATCCAAACAAAACAATATTGAGAAAGTTAAAAGGGGAAATGTTGTTTACAAAAAAAGAGAAAGAAACAACATTTTTCTATTTTTTATTTTTTTATTAATTGTGAAAAAAATCGGCCACAGTTGTGAAACAAATGACCAATTTTTAATTGGGAAGTAACCGAATTTCGGCCTCTGTCATAGAAGGAAACAAAGCCCTGTATGTAAGTTATATACCTCATTGTCAGTAGGTACTTTAACTCCATCAATTAGAGACTTCGGTAGCACGGCGGATTTTTAACTGGAGGCCCCGGGTTCAATCCTCTGTGATGCCACTGAGTTTCGTCGGTGTTCTTGGGCAAGACACTTTCCCTTAGCCTCGTCCGTTGGATGGGGACGTAAACAGGACGGTCCTGTTTATCGGTATATCCTCCGATCACGTTAAAGAACCATAGGCATCTATTCGATAATAAGAGTAGGGCACGGTTCCCGGATTCCTATGTATCTTTCCTCTCTCTCTGGGGCGGCTCTAACCTTTACTGTGTTGATGAGCCGTTAAACATTTAATTCAGAGACTTGAGAAAACTATAAAATAAATTTTAATTTGTTTTAAAAGTCCAAAGACAGAAAGAAAAAAGGCCGTGCCATAATGGATCCAAGCGAAACAATACTCCTGTATAAGCCCTACAATACCCTTAATACCCCAGCTAAATTTCATTAATATATCAATTAATCACAAAGCATTTATTTCTAAATTTAATAAAAAGAATGTATTTCAAAATTTAAAGTTTCAATTTAAGATAAAACACATCTCTTTTAGTTACGAATGACTACAAACTGTACTCAGCTAGTGTGAAGAATACTTAGAACTATTGATAAATAATAAACTCTATGACTTTATTATTATAAACAAAGATGGCCGCGGAAGCCATGTTTACTGCTGAATCGAACTAATTTTCAACAAGTACCAATATCATGTCATGCTGATAATTTTAGAAAAAGTCCCATATCAATATCACTTATAGTTTTCAAGAAGTAGTCGCTACAACCTTTTTTTTTTAAAAACCCAATTTTAGTTTTGGCAGCCATCTTAGATTTCACATCAACACAAGTTTTGCTGGGATCAACAAGACTTTATGGGCAACATTTATGTAGATTTCATGAAAACCCATCCAGTAGTTTCAGAGGAGTAGTCGCTACAAAAAAAGTTTACAGACGAACAGACAGACGGATGGACACCGTACCATTGTATAAGCTCTGCTGATCTTTGATCAGTAGATCTAAAAACTCAAAATATGTCCAGCAGTTCTTGAGAAGAAGATTTTTTAAGGTTTCGACCATATATGATAATGGCGGCCATCTTCGATGTCGCGCTGACCTAGTTTTAACAAACAAAATTTTTAAAGCATTCATCTAAGGATCATCCATGTGACGTTTGGTCAAAACTGGCCAAGCGCTTCCTGAAGAGAAGTCGTTTGAAGCAAACGTTAACGACGACGGATGCTTAAGGTTCATCCATGTGACGTAAAACACAAATAAAAAATAAAACATTCTTTGATTTTTTTGGTCAGATTGGGTATAATATACTAATAATGCATGGTGTTTCATTCTATATTTAAGTTTTATGTACTGGGTAGTCAGATATAGCTTCGCATCGGTCCACATAAAATATATATTAGTTCTGACTGTACATTCCATAAACTACAATGTAGCATATGAACTTCAGCACGATACATTATTTGTTAAAGGGACATGTCCGTAAGTAAGAAGTTATTGAGCATAACCAAATATGCGTTATATATCCAACTGTTATACTATATATATATATATATCCAACTACGAGGGTCATTCAATCAGTTCTGTCACTAACGCGTTTTAACAATTATGTGCTCATTGTGAGTGTTGATGTTTGGTACCAAATGAAAGAACGTTTCAATACTATTCCATTGATGGTAAAATAAATGCTGTATCTTTTGTGTGACGAAAGTTATGGAACATTTAATACACATCAGTTATACATAATGAGGCATTTTCGTCCTGAGTTTTTTCAGGTATGTTAATTGTTACTTTTGTAAATGCATGTTTCTCTTTAAGTACTTGTCGAAGACCTTTGAAATTTCTCATACATTACCAGTTATATCTGTGAATTACAAGATTCAGAATTTAAGCATGGTAGATGAAAAGGCATTGTCTTAGAAATTAACATTTTAAGCTAACGTGTAAAATTAATTTAATGATAAATGGACATTAAATGGAAGGGCAGTCTTCTGAAATAGCGTTTTTGGATGATGAATATTTTCACTAAACATTGTACAAATTTCTACAATAATGTGTTGAATATGAAATTTAAACACTGAAGGACTAGGATTTGTAAAAAAATATGAAAATATATTAATATTATGAGAATAATTACTACATTTAAAAGATATTATTACATTTCCGTAAACAAAATGAAGAATATCAGTGTTATTTCTGCTAAAATTAAGGTATATGCATTCACTCATATCTAGTTTGCTGTAAGACCTTTCCGAATTCTCGAGAATCATTTTCATGGATTATGGGCGAATAACAACAGATGTCGTACAAGAAAATTTAAAAGCATAGCATTATTCAAATAATTGTTATAACGTTTTGTAACAAGGACATTTTCAGAGATGCCAGATTCCAAAAGGTGTGGTAGAGGGAGGTAATTCTGGGGTATAAATAACCGGACATATTTTATTTTTGTTGTGGAATTTAGGAGAGCGAACCCAGTAGTACTATAAATACACTACTTTATCTCAGTGTTACATCCAGTTCGAAGGATATATGCCTAGTGACAGAACATTTTGAAGCACCCACGTATCTAAAATCCGGAGCCCGTTAGCAGTAAATATCAAGTCGGGCATGTAAATTTTGCAAGCTGACATGTTCAACGTGAAAATTAATAATATCAAAATGATCCAGAACAAAATCTGACCCAAAAATTAATGACGTTGTGTGTGAACTAATTTAAAAGACTATTTATTTTGTTCATACATGGCCGGAACCAACTGTCAGTTTCAGAACAGACTGGTTTTCAATTTTATTTGTTGTTTTCGAACGAGGTTGTGGTCAAAGAAGCAATATTTAGTACGAATCAATACCGCGAATAAACCAGACTAATAATGAACTGATCATGAAAATGATAGCTTTTGTAGTTTCAGAGAAGATTTTCTTTTTTTTAATATATAAATCTATGTAAAATTGACGCCCCGGACGGGGCCAAACTCTGGCTCTTGCAGTTTCAGAGAAGAAGATATTTTAAAAGTGTTTCCCTATATACACTCAAGTGATATGAAAACGCAACACGGGAATTTCCGCTATTGTATGTACTATATGCTGCTTTTAATCGAATGGTACATGGCTACGTAAGACCTTTCCTTTTTGGAAAAAAAACAACTAAAACAACAAATAATACAGCAAATAATATTCCTTCAATGTTTTCACAGAGTACGCGTTTGGCTCAATCATGTGAGCAAACTTAGGATGCAACATTTTGTACGTTAAATACAGTACTGAACTAGCTCAATTTTTCAAAGAGCTACTTCAACATTTATGAAGTTCTTGTTACAAAGTGTAGTGTGATTAAAACGTTTACAACATCACAGTTGTGTCCTTTCTCTAGTTAACTGCAACTTTCTTTTTAAAAAACATCTTGGGATTTCTTTGGAATATTATGTGCAAATAAGTGTGCAGTATATACAATATATAGCGGAAATTCCCGTGTTGCGTTTTCATATCACTTGAGTGTACACGTCTATGTAAAACATGTGACCCCTGTGGCTCGGTCAAATGTGACCCCAGGATCACCATTTAAATAAACTTGGTAAAGGACCATAAGCTTATAGTAAATGCAAAATATTAAACCTCTGGCTCTTGTAGTATTTAAAAAAAAAGTCCTTTGTAAAACTGTGACGTCTGGGACGGGGCTAAATTTGACACCAGGGTCACCATTTGAACAAATTTGGTAGGGAATCATAAGCTGATGCTACATGTAATGTATGAGAGCTCTGTGCCTTGTGGTTTCAGAAAAGAAGATTTTTTAAAAAAAACATTCCTATGAAAAATATGCAAAATCTCAATACACAAACTATGGACCCCCGGGGCACGGGCATTTTTGACCCCGGGGAACAAACTTTGAATAAACTTATGGTCAGGCATGGGCGAATATTTTAAAAGAAAAACCGTCACATTCTGTCAAGGGGGTCATTGTCGTTTTGGGTACTACAGAAAGGTACCTAGGGTACATTCCAGAACGGCCCCCAAATATACAGAAACGTACCCAAACAAACAAGATCTCATTGGCGGAATTAAAACAGTTTAGAACTTGATAAAACAACTACTTAAACAATATTGCTTATCATTAACCAGGGCTGTTTCTAATAGCCTGCAGCTGGCTACATTCGCCGTCTGTTGAATTTTGAGTCGGCTGTAACCTTTTTTTTTGATCAGTATTAAATATTATGGAATTAATATTGTGGAATTATTTCATCATCTGAAAGAATCGTGAAATAATAAAAATCCTGACCTTAAATAGCACCAAAAACAGTATGTAATTATAGACCCCATGCTTATCCGCAGGGGAGAATGCCTGCGGACCCCCTAACAACCTCTCTCGCTTTGCCTGATCACTAATGGTAGCCGCCTATCAAATCAAAGTAGCCACCTGTTTCAAAAATTAGAGACAGCCCTGTTAACTATTGCGCTATTCTTCTTAAAACATATTTAGACTGCCATACTTAAGAAATAATAAATATGTACCTGTGTCTTATCGATGAATACAATACAGTTAGGAGTTCGGATACGTAGTAATTAAATCACGAGTGCGTTAGCTATTTATATTTTGCAACGTACTGCTTGGTGGTGGACCCTTTTACAGTTCGCCACTATGCTTTCCTCTTTAATTGTACGATGACCGGACAGACTGTGGACCCTATAATGACGCCTACCTAAAGCACATTGGGACGGTGGCGTTTGATCTTTGTCCATGATCTTTCTTGTCGTGCCCTTAATGGTTTATTCTCTTACTGCTCTGTCTTCTGCCAAATCACTGAGTACCTTCATTGTGGCTTTCTAGGCTATTGCTTTTTTGTATTATATTTACACGAGCATATTTGTGTTTTACTTATATTGCCTATTGATGCTGCCTTGTTGGTTAGAGATTAGATCATGTCGGGGATTTTTTATTTACACTGTCCTGTTTTAATGGAATGAAGTAGGGTAAGTGTGAGGTTTGGTGCACCATAGAACCGTTTAAAACCCCCAGTGGCCTACTTTGCCACTGACCGTCCCAAGGCGGTAGCCCTATTGTCAACCCTTTTGTGTTTGTGATGTCGTTTGCATTTATTATTGCTTTTGCCTTCTTGTTTGTCTGTTTGCGTGTTTGTTTCTGTGTTTTGTGGTTGACTATACTATTATACTATAATAATTTTGGCAAGGATCAAATTTAATATGTTTAGCCACTTGCTAAAAAAAGCAAGTGCAAAGCTTTCTACTTGCTATTTTAAACAAGATACTTGCATTAATAATTTAAAACCGTAATTCAGTTTAGAAAGATTGCTATACTTGTAAATAATGACATTTTCACACTCAGCTGCAAGCAGGATTTTTATAGTCAGTTCAAAAGCTTGTTAAGAGCTTATATTGCATTGTTTTATGCCTTGCCAACTCAAAATAAAGCTTATCTTATCAAATCTTAGGAATGTAATTATAATGTATAATTATAC
The DNA here is from genome assembly GCA_037043455.1 of Cyrtodaria siliqua. Taxonomy (NCBI): domain Eukaryota; kingdom Metazoa; phylum Mollusca; class Bivalvia; order Adapedonta; family Hiatellidae; genus Cyrtodaria; species Cyrtodaria siliqua. Next base: position 8,089 of record JAWPHD010019161.1, read on the forward strand.
TTACTTATATCCACCTATTTAACTTATGGTAACTTAGATAAATATGTTCATTGAATAAATGTAGACTGAGACCTAGTGGTTTTCTTTTATTACTTGAACAAATTTAGCATTGTTGTTTTTAGATGTCAACCCTTTTTGTGTTTGTGATGTGTGATGTCGTTTGCATTTATTTTTGCTTTTGCCTTCTTGTTTGTCTGTTTACGTGTTTGTTTCTGTGTTTTGTGGTTTACTGTCCTCCTTAAATGCTACTTTCCCTGTCCGATCTTTTTATAATTCTTAGCAAGTGCTGATATTTCTACTTGCAATCTGCAAAGATTTACTTGCATTTAGCAAGTAAATAAGATTTTAATTTGAACCCTGTTGGGCTAGTGAAGAAACAACTACTTTTTTGACTGCAATACGCAGAAAGCTTATCTGGAGCACTGATTTTCTGTTTTGCATGGATCAAGACCATATTTATAAGAATGGCTATTGCATTTAGCAATAGGCCTCTATTTATTTTTGCAGATTTAATTTAATTACTTGGCAAGCATGAGGGCGAGTACGAACGCCATCAAGAGCGAAAGCACAAAAATGTGACGTCACGGCTGCTGTCACATGACTTCTCCCTCTTCCGTTTTTCTGGGCAATATAGAAACAGGAAAAAATATTATTTTCATAAAATCGATAAACATCTTTGAAATTAGCCATCATGTTTGGAAGAGGAAAGCCTAGACAGGATGCAAAACAGCTCAAGCGTCGAGCGAAGCTACAGGAACCGGCGGTTACCGGCAAAACGCGGTCGAAAGCGAAAAAAAGAGAGGACGGCGCCAGAGACACCAACGATTCCGTCCAACGACGATGAATTTGACGAGGTGGAAGAGCGTTTCCAAATCCGGGATCCGGATGGGTTGCGCCTTCGGGGCAAATAGGTAAACACCGATTTGTTGATTTCGAAGGTCTTTTTCGGTCTTAGGCCAAATCGACCCAGCTCTGTTAGAGCAAAGAGCTTCTGGCGTGGACACGCTACGGTGTGGTGGGGACCACATAAAAATATACATGTCCCGCAGTCTCAAAAAAAAAAATAAAAAAAAAAATCTGTTCAAACGGTTACGTGTCCAAACGTTTACGTTAATTTGTGTTTATAAATTATTGTTGTAAGGGACTGTTGAACTAGACGATTTATGTTCGGGGACACTGTTCAGAATAAGTGAGTGGGGTTTTGGTGTCGAGCCAAAAGTGACGCATCAAAAGATACCATCCATTGAGAAATGGACAGATTTATGAGCATCTACCTGGCCAAGTTCCCAACAATTTCTAGCGAGATATTACAATAGTATGAACCAACCAGGGGAGGTAGCTCATTTTGTGATAAAATTTAGTTGTGCAAATAGTGGGGTAGAATTACGGCTTTGGGAGCTTAATGGAAGTGGTTTGATTATAAAAACCAATCAATTAGTGAAGTAGAAAAATGGTTTGATTGGAAGAGACATTTTGCTTTTATGTGACACAAATTAAAAAAGTTAAGCAGTTTTAAAAAAAATAAGTTTCACATGAATAGTAAGAGTTCCTTAGAATTATTGCTATGAAACAAAGCTATATAAAAATGTGTAATAAATAAATAAATAGTTTAGTTTAAACATATTTATTTTACATCGATTGCGAAACAAGTTCTTGCAACTTAGATTAATCACTTTCGATGGCTTCCTGGGTAGAACCAGTACTAAGCAATGTGGATTAATTATCTTGATCAAGGATAAATATCGTGGCCGCGGAGAAGATCGAACCCACGACCTCTTGATCTGGAGTTCGGCGCACTACCACTGGACCATGCACTCCACATATAAATAAATAAATAAATATATATATTTCTATAATATATATTATTGAAATGGGATGTAACGTTGTTGAATTTGATGATTTTGTTTTTTCACCAAGGAAAAAATAATGGGTGGATAATGTTTTAAAAGACTTGAAATCAATGAAATTTGATAAATTACTTAAATTTAAAATAAACTTAGAGGAAACTTTCTACAGTAAGAAAACATGCCGTATAGTAGTGTCAATTTAAATTTTGCTTCATTTATCATGCTTTTAAATGTTGAAATCATTGATAAAGCATTGTTGTTTTTAGATATCAATTGTTATGCATAGTATATCAATTATATATGGAACAAAAATAATTCACAATGCAAGTTTATACATTTTAAAGACTGCATAAACCTTTTATAACCTAAATGCAAGGTTTATATTGACTTGTCGGGTCACATGATCAGCCTTTGAGTTCCTGATTCTATACACTACATAAACAATGGATAGTAATGTATAACATTTGTTGCAACTGGTACTAATGCAATGTTACAAAAACATAGTTAACTTCTAATTGTCAAACGACTACATTAAGAAAATCATAAAAACAAACAAAAAAAACCAGAGTTTTAAAGATATTTTTAAAAAGCTCAACAGTTTAGCGTTTCAAATATATTCCTCCAAGTATTGGCAACATTATTACAAAAAACAAACAAAAAAAAACACACCCTCATTGGTTCGTGCTGATTACAGTACATGGCCTTAATAAGATGTATCGCGTCAGGGTGGGTTTGTTTGGCGCAACTATGACAATCTGTTCCGACTGAGATGAACAGTTTTTCCTCAGTCATGGGCCAAATTGAACACTGATCTATGGTTAGGGATCATATCAGCCCAGGTCAAACTCAGCCATTGGTACAAAGTGCCAGTCGTATGCCTATATATGGCAGGGATAGTTTGTCAAATCCGATACAGTGCAATTTATTTAATAAATGTTATTGTAGCTGGCCTCTGTAAAAACCGGCATAATTGCACAGTGTGCAATTCTTCGACACATGGAAAGTCTTACTTGCTTATCTCAAAATGCTGTTGATCATAACATTTCGTGGAGAAGGGCCAGTTATTGATGCATTCAATCAGTCCATGGGGTCTGGATCTTTTCGAAACTCGCGTGGATATAGATCAAATAGGTCAAACGGACGATTTAGCCGCAGGTAATCATATTGGGGGATTTAATCTGGCAAAGTCGCAGATAAGTATTGAAAATCTCGAAAAAGAGATCGTATAATCATACAGATGCACCTATTATATTAAATGGGTTAAGCTTAAATTGTACTGGTCCCAGAGCTGCAACTGAAGCAAATAATTTAAAATCAGCAAAGTTGCGCCAAGATGTAAGACAAACACTTGATAAAGGCATAGTGTCTGGCCCATATGCAAATAGACCTATACAAACTTGACGTGTATCGCCCGCTTAAGCCGGTGCTAGGGGGCGTGAGAGGTGTTGCTTCTTTCATTACTTCTCATGAACAGACTCAATAAAACGAGTCTACTGCTTTATTATCTTAATTGTGTTTGTTGCTCCCAAAGGATCACCTTTATCAGTATTTATTAACATTCACACTAGCGTTTGTTTAGTGTAGTGTGGCGGCTGTAGAAAGTCTCCCCGTGCTACGAATCAGTAGTATTATTTTTACTGGTCCTTTGGGACCAGCGAGCCAAATATAGGTGGCTTTGAAGTAGAATGCCGCTTAAGCCGGTGCTAGGGGGCGTGAGAGGTGTTGATTCTTTCATTACTTCTCATGAACAGACTCAATAAAACAGAGTCTGCTGCTTTATTCTCTTAATTGTGTTTGTTGCCCCTAAAGGATCACATTTATCAGTATTCATTAACATTCACTCTAGCGTTCGTTTAGTGCAGTGTGGCGGCTGTAAAAAGTCTCCCCGTGCTACGAATCAGTAGTGCTATTTTTACTGGTCTTTTGAGACCAGCGAGCCCAATTTAGGTGGCTTTGAAGTAGAATGCCGCTTAAGCCGGTGCTAGGGGGCGTGAGAGGTGTTGCTTCTTTCATTACTTCTCATGAACAGACTCAATAAAACCGAGTCTGCTGCTTTATTCTCTTAATTGTGCTTGTTGCTCCCAAAGGATCACCTTTATCAGTATTTATTGTTCCTAAAAAGGAACAAAATGAGAATTGTTTGATGCATCATCGTTTATATCCTGAGGGTTCTTCACCTAATGACTTTATTGACCATAATTTATGCTCTGTCCAATACACTAATTTCGATGATACAATAATTAGGTCAAGGTTGTCTGTTGGGTAAATCTGATATTAATTCTGCATTTAGACTTCTCCATGTGTCTCCAGCAGATTTTGATCAGTTGGGTTTAAGTTCGAGGAAAGTTTTTATTTTGACTAATTTATAGCTGTGCAGTGTTCGAGAAATTTATAAGTACTGAGAATTTGGGGAAAAAGTGGCGGAAATTCTGCAGCTCGGATCGAATGTCTTGATTTAATTAGGGAATTATTTGAAATATAGTATAACCTAGACAAATGAGTCCAAGACAATCCGGAATGATAACTAGTTAATTATTTTAGCAAAACTCTCAATGGATTGTCTCCCTCATCATGGCTTACGTGAGTGCGGGAGGTGGTTCATATAGACTTAGAATATCTACAAAAAGTACAATGTCAGGCAGGGGTCAGGGTGCTTGCCCGTAGCGTTATAGTGTGCATCTCCCGTGTACCCCCTGGCTGGCATATAGTTCACAATTAAGCGGTAGTAGGCATATAACAGGGTTCTGGGTGCTTATCCCGCGTACCCCCTGGTACAATGTCAGGCAGGGCCAGGGTGCTTGCCCGTAGCTTTATAGTCTGTATCTCCCTTGTACCCCCTGGCTGGCATATAGTTCACAATTAAGCGGTAGTAGGCATATAACAGGGGTCAGGGTGCTTATCCCTCGTACCCCCTTTCTGCCATAAATTCCATAAGCTCTACTAAGCAAATGTTTATTGCATGTATAACAGGGGTCAGGGAGCTTGCTCATTGCTTTATACTGTGCATCTCCCGTATACCCCCTGGCTGGCGTCAGAGTTCACAATTGAGCATTAATAGGCTAACTCACATCGACCAGCGAGGCGAGTGCAGAGCGGCACATTTATCTTGTTTATTGAGTTTAAATAGTATCAGCGAAACTATTGCAGAGCGCAGCAACTTTATCTTGTTTATTGTGTTTAAATAGTTTCAGCGAAACTATTATTGCAGAGTGCGGCAACTTTATCTTGTTTATTGAGTTTAAATAGTTTCAGCGAAACTATTGCAGTGGTTTACAGCGTACAAGACATTCGATCTTTTGTTGTATGAATTTGTCCTATCTCAACTATGGTAACTAAACCTAGCGAGATGTTAACTGCGGCCATATTTCTCCATTCATATGTCTGTCGTAAAATAAATTCCCAGTAAATGTAATTATGAATGCATCAAGATTCGCCACAAAAGAGTTTTGCATGTATAGTTTTGGTATTTAGCCATTTTTAAGGATGACCGATTATCTTAACACTGGAAAGATAAAGATACAGATACAAAATGTATTTAACGTCGATATGGCATATAAACAAACATTAGCCCAGGAATAGCTATTGACCGACATACAGTAAAAAATGAAGACAAAAAGAAGAGTCAAATCATTCGAACACAACGTCTCAAAACAACAAATGGAAGAGAGCTGCAGCTCTTGTTCACCTATTCACCAGGCTATTGTACACTGGGAAAGCTATTGAGGCAAGCTATACAGACTGCAATCAATTTAAAGGGACACTGTCCATAACCTTTAGCTATAAAACACACACTAATTATGTTCGCAAACATTACACACTAAACATTATTCAATATTTACTAATTAAAAGCAAGATTGTTTAACGGAATTCAATCGCGGTACAAAAAAAAGAAAATCCACTTCGTGAACTCGCAGCCCAAACTAAAATTACCTTTTATTTACACTCGCAGTAATAATAGTGTGCGTAAGCGTAAAGTAGTCGGACATCGCTCCCGACAGTGCTAAGCGGGCTGTACATATTACGCAATACATACTATGGTGAAAACTTAATGCTCTAATGGAAGTCATGTGATCGCAGAAAATATAAATATTGTGGGTCCCTTTAACTATTTAATGGGAAAAGATAAACATCAATTGGACGACTTTACTAGTCTCTTTTCAGAGGTTGGGTTCAATTCCCAGTGTGTTTAAAGACTCCAGCAGTAGGCTACTAGTAAAGATTCACATCTTTCGTTGGAAACTTGGCTGATCAGAAACTAATGACCGAGCAGTCGTCTTGACGTTAAGCGAAAACCAATGACAATAAAACATCTACCTCTACTTACAATTTATATTTATCAGACTGATTATAGCCAAATTATGCCGTATCTGCAAACATTTATGCATACAAACTATGTAAGTTTTATACATTACCTGTATTGTTAGCTCCAAAACAGAATATTTTGAGATAAAATTGTCCACGTCTTTTAAAAACGAATATTATCCAAAATGTAAAAGATCAGTTTCGGGCACCGGTTTGAATCCCTTTAATAGGGAATTATTAACATCAGCTGATTAAAACACTGCAATAATAACAAATAAATGCTAAAGCAAATATATGCTTGGATAAAATATGTTTTTTTGAAGAAAAATCCTGAAAATGTTCAGTTCTGAGAATCATATTGCAGATAAAAAGAATGTGCTTTTCACTGCCTAACTAGTTTGGTACCCGGTTTTACAATGAAAATTGTTATAGAAATGAGAAGAAGCAGTTTGTTTTTATGTTTTGGAGGGGGGGGGGGGGAAGCCTGCACAGACGTTGATGAAAACACAAGGGGTCGTGGGTTCAAATCTCACTGAAGTCATCATACATAAAAATAATTCATATAAAACCTTGATTGATGGGCTCAGTTTGTTAATTCTTTTTCATTTTATTTTCATTTTGCTAAATTCTTTTTATTTATTTATTTATTTTTTTTTTTTTTCATTTTTTATTTTTTTATAAATTTCTTTTCTTTTCTTTTTTTTTTGTTGTTTTTTCTCTTTTTTTTTCTCATAAGAAACCTTGGTTTTGGGAGCTTAGGGACCCTTGTTGGATTAGTTTTACATAGATTTATAGGGAAGAACTTCAAAAATCTTCTTCTCTGAAACTACAAGTGACCAGTCAGTCAGTCAGTCAGTCAGTCAGTCAGTCAGTCAGTCAGTCAGTCAGTCAGTCAGTCAGTCAGTCAGTCAGTCAGTCAGTCAGTCAGTCAGTCAGTCAGTCAGTCAGTCAGTCAGTCAGTCAGTCAAACTTGGTTTGTAGGTACAGTACACTCAAGCGAAACCCACAATTTACTCTTTCACGCCGAGTGAGAAATTACAAATCGCGTAATTACGCAGAGTTTTGATGATAATAAGTACTGATAAAGGTGATCCTTCGAGAGCAACTAACACAATTAAGAGAATAAAGCAGCAGGCTCTGTCTTATTGAGTCTGTTCATGAGAAGTAATGAAAGAGGCAACCCTAGCACCAGCTTAAGCGGTATTCTACTTCAAAGCCACCTATATTGTTCTTGTTGGTCCCAAAGGACCAGTAAAAAATAACACTACTGATTCGTAGTACGGGGAGACTTTTTACAGCCGCCACACTGCACTAAACGAACGCTAGTGTGAATGTTAATAAGTACTGATAAATGTGATCCTTTGAGAGCAACTAACACAATTAAGAGAATAAAGCAGCAGTCTCGGTATTATTGAGTCTGTTTATGAGAAGTAATGAAAGAGACAACACTTCTCACGCCCCTTAGCACCGGCTTAAGCGGTATTCTACTTCAAAGCCACCTATATTACCTAGTGTGGGAATCACCTACGCGAAAAACTTGTCTAATTGCAGTCATTTTAATGCATAATTATTCAATAACTTCAATAACTTCAAAAAAAATCGAAGGAGAAGACCATTTTACTTTTGTTTTGGAAAAGCGGATGTGGACAAATTGGAATGCCCGGATTATGTATACCGGGGCACGATAGTTATTTGGCGGTTCCTATTACCGGCTTCGCGACGACTAAACATAAAATTCAATTAATAATTATTATACCGGAAATTATAATTGTATTTTTAATTAATCGTTATTTGTAACAAATTTGTTCTGCTGTTTATTATTTTGTTGACGCGTTCTTTTAGTCAGAAATAATCAGAAAAAAAATGTAAAGAGTTCCGGGTCATTAACCCGTTGTTAGTGCCGCCTTGCTAAAAGGTACATACATGGTCACGAATTATGGGTACTTATTTCGGTTCAAGAAGTGTGACTTTTGGACAACAGAAACGAACAAAACTTGTGATTAAATGCATTAAAATTTTGAAACACATATTTGTTTCGAAATTTATTCAGTGTATTTATCAGTCTTGCACAGAAAAGATGCACTCGGCGTCTCATTGTTTGTACTTTTTTTGGAGATTGGCTTTTTCAAACGCGCTGTCGGACAAGTTGAAAAGTTGTCGGAAAATTTTGATTTTCTCCCAATAATAAACCACCACAGGTGAGCACTCATGGTTAATTGGATTCTACGCGGAGTAACTTGGAGTGCGAATGACTTGACAATGACGAACTTTCGCCGTGTGGATTTACCGAGTCTAAACAGTCACTCCGCGTTTAGCAGCGTTACACGCGATACGACCAAACTCGGCGAATCCAGTAAAGTGTGGGTTTTGCCTGATCTGTACTGTAGTTTATATGAAAGGCAAGTTTGGGATTGTATTTGGTTAAAGGCAGAATATGCTTATTTACACATAAACTGAAACCTCTGACGAAGCACTCGGAAGCGTTACAACTTGGAGAATTATTCTAACAAATAAACTGACTAAAATTAAACTGTACACACTAATAAATATGTGTGCACTAATTACGCTGTATCCCCTACATGCTGCGCCGACGCTAAGCACAACACAGGAGGTGTGCATATCCAAATGGTTTATAGCACAGGTAATGTTTATGTAAACAAAATAGTCAAAAGTAGTTTGTATTAACGGCTGGATTCATAGTGGGATTTAATGCAAATTTGACGGTAATATTATACACAAATACTTGACACAAAGTCTCTATCATCTCTGTTAAGGTTAACAATAAGCATATTCTGACTTAAACTGTGGTCCTTGAATGCTACATTTCCTGTTCTACTTTGCTTACAGACTGTTCATGAACATAATATCAGTTTACAAAGAATTCAAAATATAATAAATTTATTGTATTTCAGGTTTGCTCCATGTTCTCCAGTGACAGATAGATAGTCCAAACAAATTTACAGAGGCAATATATTCCAACCACATGGACACATGAGGTATTCCAACCACAAATTTTGAAATAAAATAAAAATGAAGATATTCTTACTACAGAGATATTTCAACCACGAAACATATTCAAACCACATAATTACAGAAACGTGTGATATTCTAGCAACAGAGAGACGGCATGGAGATGTGGGATAACCACATGGAGATGTGATATAGTCCAACCATGTAGAGACCTGACACATTCCAACCACACACATAGATACATTTGATGTTTCAACCTTTGGAGACTTGTGATGACAATGTTGAATATACATATGTGCTATTCCAGCCTCATAGCTGTAGATTAGATTGTGGTATTCCAAGCACATAGACTAGGCACATGATGTATTAATCCAGCAATATAGCAAAAAGTGATAGTCGTGCCACAAGAGAACAGATATTCCAAGTACATAGATGCCTGATATATTCCAACCGCATATAGACAAGATATGTTCCAACTACATACAGATCTGTGATAAGCCAACTATATAGAGACATGATAATACAATTCTGTTGCATGAAGGCAAGAATTATTTGAACCGCACAGAGATCTGATATAATACACCCACATGGAGACAAGAAAAAAATATTCCAACCACTAAGCCACTAGCATGATGATATATTTCCATTACAACGAGACATTATGGGTTAATCGAACCACATAGAAACCCAGTGTATTAACAGCTACATGGAGACATATATTGCAACCACATATTCCAACCACATTGGAGACCAGAGATATTTAAACCACAGAGACATGAGATAAGCAAGCAGCATAACGACATGATAATATATTTCCAATACATGGATACAGTCTGTGTTATTCGAACCACTGATAGAGCTGTTGTATTCCAACCACATGGAGATATTCAAACCACATTCCACCCACATGGAGATGAGAGATATTCCAACAACAGAGACTTAAGATAAGTCACCAGCACAGAGACATGATCATATGTTTCCAATACATGAAGACAATCTGTGTTGTTCAAACGACATATAGACCCGACCACAACCACAAATTGTTAAGTTAGCCACCAATAATTTTCAAATGCATTAAATAGATTTTTATGACAGCATAGTACTGTAGTAGTAGCGCCATAAATAATTGTGAAAATGTGACAACACTTTAAAATGTGTATATGCAACATCATTTAAGCACCAATACAAGTCTTGGCATGCGTTTCAAAGGTGGAACACATTTATAAGGATGTTGTCTGCTTGTTATGCTTAGACATTTGAAGCTAATGGCAAATGGCCAGCATGGCTTATGTGATATAGGGTTTCTTCCAGCTGCATCCTGTTAAGCAGCTGTTTATCTAATACCACTTGGTAAATTGTACATTTCACATTGCCGCTTCTGATTGAAAGTAGACAAGATAGAAGAAAAAGTCATTCAGACTTTCAAAATGGCCACATTTACTGACCTTGTCTTGATAAACGCATTATGTTGTAAGGATATAAAATGAATGTAAACGAATGAAATATTTTTTCCTAAACAATGTCGGAAAACAGGGATCCATGGGAAAAAACGGTGCAGTACCAATAACTATCATGCTATGCACAGGTCACATTTCTATGTTTGCACAAGTCACATTAATATGTTAAGGACCAATCGCAAGGCAACATATCATACTCAATCTGAATCTGAGATTCTGAGTTAAAATCAGATCTGAGTTAAAATCTTCAATCTTAAACAAACTTGTTGATTATTTTTATTTTATTTTATTTTTTTTAATTTATTTTTTGGTTTGATATTTTGACTAATACATATTTGGACGATTATTTTTTTCATTTCCTTAAACAATATTTAGAGAATTTTCCCAGTCGAAAAATGGGAGAATTTTCCCATTTCATTTAGGGAAAGTCTTTATTTCATTAAATTATAAACATAAGGGCATATTTAATTGTCAACACTGCAATGGAAGATGTTTCCAGGCTTTGAAATGTTGTTTTAGCTATTAAGAAATAACTCATTTTTCCATGGGAAAATTTTTCCAAATTACAATATTGGGAAAATATTCCCATGGGAAAATATCAAAGTGCTCGTATCGCTGTAAAACTTTGTCATATACCCTAAATATGAAAGCCGCATACTATTTTGACATTATATTGAAAGATAAATACTTTTTATTTTTCCCATGGGAAAACTGTCCAAATCATTTCCCATGGGAATATATTATCTTTTCCCATGGGATCAATAGGCTTTTCCATCGGAAAAATAGGCTTTTCCCATGGGAAAGGTCAACTTTGCGTCAAATTTCTTGGAAAATTTAAATTTTCACCGATATAATATAATATAATTTTACAATCATTTGATATGTGCTTTCATATGATATAGTCGAAAGCGCCCTAGTTCATTTGGAATTACTTGCTGTTTTTGCCAAAAACGGCGCGACAAAAAAAAACACCTGCGGCTGTTTATCACAAAACAAGAACGTATATTAAGGGCCTTAAAGCATTATACAAATTGCTATTAACAACTTACACTACAAAAACCAGACGAGTCGTCTAATTTTACCGACCAAACTATGTCATGACCAATAATTAAATCATACAGATGTGCCCTTTTTCAAAGCATATGCACTTATAGCTTGCCACTATGCTTTCCTCTTTGATTGTGTGATGACCGGACATATTGTGGACCCTATGAGGTCTACCTAAACCCTTAAAAGACGAGAGCGTTCGATGTTTGTCTTAAATATAGTCTTGTATATCCCTTAATGGTTTGTTCTCTTGTTGCCCTGGCTTCTGTCAATGAGTACTTGCACTTTGGCTTTCTAGGCATTTATTTTTATATTCATATATGCATGATCATCTATGTGTTATACTTAATGCTGCCATGTGGGTGATGTGTAATGTTAGCTCTACAGACCGATGACCAGCAGAGCTTATAGGATGGCGAGTTGTCCGCCATTGTCAGTTAAGTTTTGCCTTGTAAACACGATAGGGCCTTTATTATTAATTGGATCTTTACCAAATTTTGCGAGGGTCTTCCTATCGATGAAGCTCGGAAAAGTTTGAAAACCAGCCAGATCCGATAAGTAATACCAGAGTTATGGCACTTGATTAGCTGAAGAATGCCGTTTCTGCCTTGTGAAATTATAGCACCTTCATTTATTATTTGATCTTTACCAAACTTGAAAGACTGTTAATATCAATGAAAGCTCGGACAAGTTCGAAAACCAGCCATATCGGATCAGTAATACCAGAGTTATGGCCTTGAGTGTCTTAAATATGCAATATGCTATATTGGGAACCTGAGGTCGTGGTTTCAAATCCCACTGGGGGCTGACTTTCATTGACATTTGGCAGGAATTATCAGTACCAAGCCAAGTTTGTGTTCTAGTTGATTTTTTGTTGTTGGTGAAGTTGTGGCTCTTTAAAGGTTTTAATACACAAACTGTTTCCGGACTAGATCTCCTCAACCACCGTTGGGCTTTCAACGAAACTTGGTTACATAGTTGTGTTTCAGTTGAATGTTTTTTGGCAGAGTTATGGCTCTTTAAGGTTTTAATACATACACAAACTTTGTCCTGACTAGTTCTTCTGATCCCCTGGCCCGATTTAACTAAACGTTTTAGGGATTATCAACAACAAGCCTAGTTGCACATATCATTGTCGTGTCCCAGTTGCATGATTTTCGGCGAATTTATGGCCCTTTCCGCAATGGGGGAGACATCTGTTTTTTTACAAAAACAACCTTAGTTCTAATTTGGTGTGGTTATTTCAGGACTCGAGGTGCTACATAATTAACATTATAATTAACAGATGGGTGTTCCGCGGAACACGTGTGTCGCCTGTCAGCGCTTCATCAGTATAAAAAGGTTTGTTGGACCCAGATAAATTACCTTGGCAAACTGGCCTGAGTTAGTTTTCGTGAAGGGAACAATGAGTACTTAACCAATATAATGACCTCCAGTGTGACCTTGACCTTTATGTTTTAGTATGGTCATGTGGATGTTGTCATGATGAGTATATGTTGAAAGTTTGATAAAGAAATATCAAGAAAAGTGAAGTTATAGCCAACCTTTAATGTTCGTGAAGAAAAAAAGAAGAAGAGTATTTAACCCATATAATGACCTCCAGTGTGACCTTGACATTTATATTTTAGTATGGTCATGTGATGTTGTCATGATAAATATATGTTGAAAGTTTGAAGAAATATCAAGAAATGAGAAAGTTATAGCCAAAGAGTTCTTGGAGAACTTGCAGTTATGACCGGAGTTTCCGTCTTGTGACGCTAACTCCATCCACACCCTTTGAGATCTCATGTTCATCTGGTGTATTTCTTAGCTAGGCAGTAATTTCTGAACAATAAATAGTTTATCACTGATCTTTACAACTGTAAAAGATGGCAATAATAAGAGTTGTTCATGAAATGACATCCACATTATCTCACGCCCCTTTAACAATGGTATAAATTGCCATCTAAACTGCTGAGAATACAAAGTACTTGTTTTCGTCATAAAATGTTGGTAATATTAAAGGGAGAACATTCCAATATTAATTCATTAGGTTGACAAGTTAACAGAGCTGTAAAATGCTGGAAAAGTAACCAAGGGACTGCTAGTATAACTTCTGTAATAATGTTGTTATTCCGGCGTTTTAGACAACATTTTAAAAGAACTTGTCAGCAGTATTGAACCAGTAAATCAACAACATATCTAAAAGTCTGTTTTCAGTGTCGTATATAATTGAACTGCATTGTGGTTTTATGGCACACTTACACAGATTTATTATTGGGTGGTCGACTACCAGTCCTTATTTTATTTAGGGAGCCATAACTAGTAAAACGGAATTTCAGACAAAAAAAACACTCACATATGTCTCAGATTGAAAATCTAAGCTTGTCTTAAGTATTAAGTGGCTTTCCATAAATTTCACTATTGTGAAAATGATTGTCATGCAAGTATGCACAATAATTTGTTTGTACTGAGTTTTACGTCATTGTCAACTCAAGCAAGCATATATAACCTTGCTTGTACACCACAATGCAGTTCAATTATATACGACACTGAAAACAGACTTTTAGATATGTTGTTGATTTACTGGTTCAATATTGCTGACAAGTTCTTTTAAAATGTTGTCTAAAACGCCGGAATAACAACACTAGTACAGAAGTTATTTTTATTCAGTCGATTGTTTGTGGTGGAGGCAGATCACCCATTTCCTGGGTAGAACCAATACTGTACACCTCCCGCCATCCGCAAGAATCGACACTTCCAAAACAACCACTTACGCTGTTTTTTACTATTGTAATCCCTAATCAAGGATTCTGCACTCTGCTCAGCTTGTGTTTTGACTGCTTTATTTATGGCCTCTACACCCTTTACAGTTTCTCCTTGTATAGCTTCCACCCCTTTCATCACTGCTGTGGTAGCATTTTCTGTTTCTCTTTGTATAGCTTCCATCCCTTCCTTTATTACCGCAAATGCGTCTCGTCTCAGCTTATCAACATCTTCATCAGTTATGATAAAGGTGTCATTCTGCAGCTGTTACAAATACAAAACTTGCTTTAAGTATTTACAAACGCATACTTTGTTTTAGGTTAAATGTTTGTGATTAAAGGTGTCCTAATCAAGATGGTCAATGCATATGTCAAATGTCAAGTAAAATGTATGCACATGTAATTATCGGGTAAAACACGTTAATAGGCTCAAATGAAAACATTGCATGTTATGGAGATAGCAACATAATGCTTTGTGGAATTCAGGTTTTAGGTCAGGATTATGTAACACAGGCTGGAGCGAATAACCGGAATAGTTACGATCTTGGGTTTGCAACTTAAACACAAACTAAAAGTTATGAGTTTTTGGGCATTTTGCTGTCGCACTTTAAATTAACCATTGTTTGAATGAAATGACTTCAAACCATAAATTAATTGCTCGATTCTCAACCTCGCACGCGCTTGCTTTTTTATGCCGCTCTGGCAAGTTATATTGCTTCAAAGGAACGACAAATGACCACAAAGTGGTGTTGACCTTTGACCTGTAAGTGTGACATTGACCTACGGACCTGGATATTGCACGCGACACATCATGAGCACTTCTGCCAAGTTATTTGAAAATCCATCCATGAATCGGACACGATGGTACGGACGAACGGACTGACGGACGGACGGTGCGACTACTGTATGCTGCCTTTTTGGGGCATACAAATAGAAAGGAAATCGCTAGATTCCGATATTATAAGTACTGCGATCATCACATGGAAGTGTGCATTCAAATGTAATTTATGAATTAACATAATCAGGAAAGAAATCCATTAAAGCTAGAAAGTAACAATCATTTCTTTGTAAACAAAAATAAGTTTCTGAACAGTTTTTTAAAACATCAGCTAGTTGTAATTTTGTATTCTTTAGGAACTACTTTTTTTTCGCTGTCATCCCGAAAGCTCAATTGTGAAAACTCGGCCAATCTGGTCATTATGCGGGATCACACATCTTGTGTATATCGATGCTTCGGTATGTTGAAAGTCTTGACATTTTGATCGCCGGAAAGCAATAGTGCGTTGTTGCTTAGCTGGTTGCCATGTAAACAATATGGCCGTTCGCAACCGGTATTGATGTTTAATTTGATTTGTGTCTTTGTCTTTTACGACACAGATGGAGGTTTTATCACTGCTTCCATGTAAATAAACTACTGTCAGCCGAAGCAATCAGCTAAATGACATTGCAAAATTTGGATAACTTTGATTTTAGTGGGAATCAAAAGCGCGTCATGCTATGATGACATAACCAATATTGAAACCTTCGATTTACATTCGAGATATGCTGCGAAGCAGTGTACGA
The DNA here is from genome assembly GCA_037043455.1 of Cyrtodaria siliqua. Taxonomy (NCBI): domain Eukaryota; kingdom Metazoa; phylum Mollusca; class Bivalvia; order Adapedonta; family Hiatellidae; genus Cyrtodaria; species Cyrtodaria siliqua. The sequence continues at coordinate 24,019 of JAWPHD010019161.1, forward strand.
GATTTTGCGAACGCCCAAAAATTGTTGTTCTTTTTGTAGTAATCTTTCACAGACTTGATAAACTGCCTACTTAGAACGGTGTCATTATAGAACGGGCACTGTACAATAAATGCGTTATAAAACACTGTGAAAGGGCTTATTACCAAACAGCAATATGGACAAGATATCTAAACAAGAGGGCATGTAACGCTCTAATGGTTTAAGGCTGTATTATGTCCGTAAGGTTTTTCATTTCCCTTCAGGGAGGCATGTAATAATCGTACCATCCTTCCGTTTGTTCGTTTGTCCATTCGACCGAAACAATCATACTTAAAAAATACTAAATATAATTGCATTACTTCACACAATTGTTACAACAAGAAGGTATGTCATGCGCATGAACCAGGCCCGTACATTAAAGGTCAAGGTCACACTACCAGTGTTTATTTTAAGATTAATTTGTGGCCGAATTATTCCCCTCCTCAAAAAGTATGTTTTTTCCCCCTACTTCTTTTTTTTTACCTTCAAAAGGGTTGATGCACTATTTTCAAACAAGGTTTATTTTAATGGGTTCTGAAAAACAAGAAATCCGTGGATTCACATGTCGTGCCTAACGGGGCTGGACTTAAAAATAAAAAGGTCAATGATGCTTAAATGAAAGTTTATAAACATTTTAGTAACAAAAAACAATCGAGTTTCCCGTTTGCTGAGATGACATTTAAGTGCATTTGTTTAAAAACAAAATGCCCTTCTATTAAAAACAAGAGGCCCAAGAGGGCCTATGGATGTTTTATTGGCTAAAACGGCTCTTATATCAAGGGTTGTCGACATAAAATTCCCATCAGTAGTTTTTCTAAGACATTGCAAAAACAACAGGGATAGGATGGCCTTAGATCGCTCACCTGGTAATCATGGGCAATAAGTCTGCTGTGTCTAGTCTGGCATGGGCATTTTTTAATAGTTTGTCCCACTTTCTTCTATGAATGAAATTTCATAAAAATGTGTATGTATGTGTGTGTGGGGGGTTATATTAAAATTCTAAACAAATATGGTAAAAATCAAATCAAAAATGAAGTAACTACAGATTTAACAAAGGAAAATACAATATAGCATTTTTCAACAAATCAAGGGCCATAACCTGTCGTTACTAACTAGATCTAGCTTCTTTTCGAACTTGTCCAAAATTTCATTGATAAACCATGCTTTGCACAACTAAGTATCATACTGAGGCTTCCTGCCATATTTTGTAGAAATCAAACAAGCCGTTTAGGAAGAGTAGCGTGGACAAGAAATTAAAAAAAAAATGTCAAGGGGCCGTAACTCCATCAAAAATCAACGAACCGAAAAAAATGCAATAGGCACAGCAAAACTTCCTGCTAACACAGCGTTAACACCAAAAAAAATAAATAAAAAAAATAAAATAATGAAATCAGAAAATTAAAAAAATAAAAATAAATATAAAAAATAATAAAAAAAAAAATATGAAAAAAAATAAATATATATTTGTTAATTTTTTTTTTATATATACTAATAATAAAAAAGGCAAAACATCTGGTAAAGTTTGGTAAAGATCAGATGAAAAATGAAAGCCCTATCGTATTAACGAGGCAAAATATAGCATTTTTAACTAAATCAAGCGCCATAACTCCGCTGTTATTTGTCCGATCTGGCTGGTTTTCGAACTCGAAAAAAAAAGATGCAATACCGAAGACACAACTATGTCAAAATATAATATGTTTTCTTCCAAAGATTAAGCTATAAATTAGGTTTAAAACATCTAGTGCATACTTCCGGTTCATGAGAAAGTGATGTAAATGTAACAATTAAAGGTATCTGCCCTTTGCTTGGTTGGTGGAGGTCACATCTACATTTGCATTGTCACGTTGCAATGTATTACTCAAGATACAACAATAAGCAAAGTTATAAAGGTCTAGTGCATACAGTTTGTGAAAAAGTAAACGCAAAAGCTGAACCTAAATATTAGTAAGTTATCTGCCCTTTGCTTAGAGGGTCAAGGTTACTTCCACATTTTCTTTGTCAAGTTTCGATGTACCACCCATGATACAACTATAAGCAAAGTTTGAAAGGTCTAGTGCATACAGTTTGTGAGAAAATGACCTAAACGCAAAACTTGAATGTTGACGCCGCCGCGGCCCGAAAAGCAACACCTACGTCTCTTTTTTTCTTCGAAAAGGCGAGACAAAAACTATGGAAAAACCCAAAAGAATTATCAACATGCCATGAAAAATAAAGTGGATATGACCTATTGAAAAGTTGCAAAGAAACAAAAATGGAGGTGGCCATCTTGGAATAATGACGTCATCGCGTTTTTTTACCATATATGGCATATTGACAAAATCGTCTTTTAAAACAAAGAAAATCAATGTAAATGAAAAATCAGCAAACAATGTATACATTTTACATCTGTATATTTATTTTTAATCAATTTACAGTGATTTTCGTTGCTTTAAAATGTATTTTGTCAATATGACATATGGTAAAAAGGCGCGATGACTTCTTCATTCCAAGACAGATGCCTCCATTTATGTTCTTTGTAAATTATCAATAAGTCATATCTCCTTTACTTTTTATGGCATTTTGATAAATAATTCACCTTTTTTCAACTTTTTCATGGTTCTATTAAATAATTTGTGTTTGAAAATAATGCATCAACCCCTTTAAATGTTGTTTCGTACTTGACCATCCATATCATGTCCATTACTTCGTGTGAATTTAATATTAAATGAAAGACTGAGACTTGATATATATAAAAAATACTATCTTTCTTCTTTATTTTAACTGTCAAAAATCCCCCTTTTTCCAATTCACGTCAAATGTTTCCCCCTCTAAAGGACCCCAACCACCCCCTTCCCCCAAAAGTAAAAAAAACAAACGCTGCACCTGGAGGTCATTCAAATGAGTAGAAATTCGTGTCGCAGCCAAAATGTTGGCAGAACTGTCCGGGAATTTCATGTAAATTCACACAAATCTTTGTCACAATGAGAAGGTGTGTTGCATACAAGAAACAGGTCCATCCGTAACTCAAAGGTCAAGGTCACATTTGGAGGTCAAGGGTAAAACACTTTTAGGGGAATATTTCACTTGCCATCAGCGTTCGACACTAACGCAGGTCCGCTGGCCCGAGGCCACCAGATTTTCGGAAGGACCACCATTTTCCTTAAGTATGCTTGCCTGTCTAGCAGTCTACTTTAAATTACAGTCAGTAAAAAAAAATGTCACTGTGACAAATACCCCTGAAGTGACATTTGACCTCTAAGTATGACCTTGACCTTGGAGACACGGACCTGGAATTTGTGCGCAACACTTCATTTGGTTGTGGTGAGCACTTGTGCCAAGTTATTTGAAAATCTGTCCAGGCATGCAAAAGTTATTGATCGGACATGCATTGACCTTTGACGTCTAAGTTTGACCTTGACCTTTGGGGCCACATACCTGGATTTTGTGCGCGACACATCGTCTTGTGGTGTGTACTTGTGCCAAGTTATTTGAAAATCAGTTTAAGTATTCCAGAGTTATTGACCTTACACGATTTGACTTTTTACCTTCAAGTGTGACCTTGACCTTGAAGCCAAAGACCTGGATTTTGTGCATGACATGCCGTCTTATTGTGGTGAACACTTGTCCAAAGTTATTTGAAAATCCGTCCTGGTATGCCAGTTATTGACTGACACGATTTGACCTTTGACCTCTAAGTGTGACCTTGACCTTAGAGCCACGGACCTGGATTTTGTGCGCGATACGTCATCTTGTTGTGGTGAGCACTTGAGGCAAGTTATATGAAAATCCGTACAGGAATGCAGTTATTGACCGGACACGATTTGACCTTTGACCTCTAAGTGTGACCTTGACATTGGAGCCATGGACTTGGACTTTGTTCGCGACATGTCGTATTGTAGTGGTCAGCACTTGTGCCATGTTATTTATGTCCATGAATATTAGAGTTATTGATCGGACACGAAAGCACTTCATTTTGACCTTTGACCTCTAAGTTTGACCTTGGCGCCACGGACCTGGATTTTGTGCGCAACACGTCGTCTTGTTGTGGCGAGCAATTGTGCCAACTTATTTGAAAATCTGTCCATTATTGTCAAGAGTTATTAACCGGACACGATTGTACTAAAGAACGAACGAAGGGACTGACGGACGGACAGTGCGACTAATGTATGCCACCTTTCAGGGGCAGAAAAATATACATGATGTAAATCCATCTCATGTTGTAGGATTGTTCATATACATTGTTCATACAGAACTATCATTTTGACATTTAAGGACTTTTTAAAGGTCTTTTAAGGCCCTAATAACCAGTTTTTAAGGTCCGATTGAACTAATAACATTATCGTCGATTTCTTTTTTTTACCGATTTTTTTAAACTACCTCAGATATTATTCTTCTTGCATAATTAATCGACTAATTATGAAATTCAAGGACCTTTTATGATATTTTGTCAGAATTTAAGGACTTTTTAAGGCTGGAGTGGATTTAAAAATTTAAAGGCTTCTTCTGAAATATAAGGACTTTTTAAGGCTGTATGAACCTTGATATAGGAGTGTCAAGCATTCGCATGACTGACTGTGTATTTTCGTTTTCTTTAAAAATGTGGAAAATTCTCAAAAACATCTCTCTGCCACCAAAATAACAAAAGACAAAGCTGAAAAATGTCAAACCAAAAGCTATGACACCATGCCAAGGTTTTAGCAGCACTACAAATCAAGGCATATGAATTGTTGATATAATGTAAACATTAATCACAGAGCAACATTGTGTATGTGTTTTGTTCTATTTGTATGTTTCGGTAAGTATAGCTGTACATGAGAAGGACCACCTATCAGTCAGAATGACCACCAGTTTTCAAAGGCAGGAAGTCCTACAGGCTTCCTACTGATAAGTAAGTGTCAAACTAACAAAAGTTAGTGAGTGGAAACCATGCGTTTGGCATGCCTTCAAATCGGATTTCACCAACCAAATAACCAAGCCTTTCCAAAGGAAACACTGACTGGTTAGTTGCATACAAATGTGAATTCAATGCATGCATTTTTCCTGCCTAAAATGAACAGAAAACAAGTTTCATATTGACGTTTAAAGGTCAGTGACCTTGACCTCTGACATATATTCAATCCATCTTAAATAAGCAGTCAGATTAATCTAGACCTTTGACCCATAATCAATATGGACCTCCCACCAAGTTATTTCTGCACAGCAAAATCTCTGCTCTCGGCCATGTGTGAAAACATAATTTGTGGGTGTATAATAGTATTCATTCATCAATTAATTGAGCTTACCTGTTTAAGTTTCTCAACAGCGACTTGAGCTGCCTGAAAACCAGTATGGGGAGTTGGTATGGCATTTAGCACGTCCATCATTGTAGCAATGTGGTTATTAAGATCAGCATCTGACAATTGCTGTGACGGGGAGTGCATGACTTCATTTCTCATCTTTTTAGCCTATAAATATATGGATTTGATTTTAAATAACAAATGTTCAGTGCAATAGTTAATATAAACATACAGATGCATTTTAATAAATGCAGGGCACGAAAACTTCACCCATCCGCTCGCCTACAGATGTAGTACCTCGCCCTAACTAAAATGTTGACGTAAGCAAATCTCAGTTGGCCATTTTATCGATGAAAACAATTCCCAATTTGGTCATTTTTACGATAGAAGTTTCCCAAATTTACAAGGGTCCTTTTTCCCAAAATACCTGAAAAAAGCCCTGCATTCATGAAAATATAGCAATCAAGTGTATTTCAAACAACAGTGCTAACTAACGAAGCAGTATACGCCCAGGGTTCAAATTTTACAATTATTTACTTGCTAAATGCAAATAGATTTTTGCAGATTGCATACATGTAGAAAAGGTTAGCACTTTTTAAAGTAATAAAAAAATCCCACTAGGTTTCAGTCTACATTTATTCACTGAACATATTTATCTTAAATACGTAGGAAAAAATGTTGTCACATTTGCCACATATATGTGTTACTTTCTTATTATTTGCATATTTCTTTCATATGTACATCATGTTATTTCCAATGTGCCACATAAATGATATATATTTGTCACATATGTACCACATATATTTTTATTAATACCCCTGTGCCACATGTATATGAAATGTATCAGTCGTCGAAATTAGGATTTCAAACCACAAGCCTGTATTCTTTGATTTTGAACAAGCCCGGATAAAAACGAACAAGCCCGGAAAAAAGTATGTCAAAATGTGTAAAAAACACCAGTTTATTCACTATGGGCCTAATATAATAGTAACATGTATTCAAATTTGATCATGGTAATGTTTATTTCAATCTCTACAATATCGTGAACAGTGCACTTCAAAACAAAACTCGAGGATATTATGACTGTCATGGGACGAAATATATTTTACTGTATACTCATCCTTATAGGATGTTTACTCATCCTGCTCATATTGTAAACGTTCATAAGTCAAAGTAGTCAGATACCATCATTTAACACTATTATATATAAATAAAACAAAGGGAAACATCATAATATGTTTTTTTTCTTTATATAAATCAATGAAAATTATGAAACTTTGACCAGTATTATATAAAATCATAGTCTATAGTTCACTACAGTCTGCGCATGGCCATTACAGTTACTCTGGCATGGTATATATTTTTCCCCTTCTCCGGTGAAAAATTCCCCTTGAAATAAAATAAATATATTTATTACAAAATGTTAAACTCCAATACAGGAAAACAGCATACATTTTGCATTTCCCCTTCCTGAAGGCCCTGGTCCCAGTCACCTTAAAGGTGACTAGTACCCTTAAAGATTTCCCCCGTGAAAGGGTTATTTGTATAGTAACGTTCGGCGCTCCGTGAAATTAGAACGCGAGCCGCATTTTAGAATGTCTCAAAACAGAAATGCGTCAATTTCCCATTATCCGGTTGACTTAAATTGCATTTTATCGCTTAATAAACAGAGTTGCGACTATTTACTGCATTTAATCGCTTTATAAACTATTCAAGAACTATTTTCCTTGTTGTTTTTTTCTACTGAAATGTTGCTCGTACTCTCGGACGACCGATTCATGGGTTTCACTCATCCGGATTGGAAATTGCAATCCTCGAGCGGACGAGTTGAATTTTCGTGCTCTGTGACTATTTTATGGATTTTTATGGATATTACTTCCGGCAAATCAACAAGCCCATCGGGCTTGTGTTTTTTGAATATTGGACAAGCCTGGCAGGCATTTTACCAGTCTCGGGCTTGCGGGCTTGTGCTAATTTCGACCACTGATGTATACATAAATATTTCATATGAAATTATTATGCATAAAATATATCAAGTATTTATAAACATTTTTGTAGAATACAGTAGAAGCAAGAGGCCCAAGAGGGCATGTGGACGCTCTACTGGCTAATATGTCTCTTATAACATCAAAGAAGCGAGTGACTGTCGTCTTAAAGAGGCAAAATATAGCATTTTTAACTAAATCAAGAGCCGTAACTCCGCCGTTACTGGTCCGATCTTGCTAGTTTTCGAACTTGGCCAGTAGAGATAATAAAAATAAAAAAATAAAAATAAAAATTATTAAAAAAATAAAGAAATAATAATAAAATAAAAAAATAAAAATCTTGTCAAGTTTGGTAAAGATTAGATGAACAATTAAGGCCCTATCGCCTTAATAAGGCAAAATATAGCATTTTTAATATAATCAAGGGTCATAACTCCGCTGTTATTGGTTTGATCTAGCTGGTTTTCGAACTTGTCCGAGCTTTTATTGACATTAACAATCTAGTAAAGTTTGGTAAAAATCGAATGAAAAGTGAAGGCCCTATCGTCTTAACGAGGCAAAATGTAGAATTTTTAATTAAATTAAGGGCCATCACTCCGCTGTTATTGGTCCGATCTGGCTGGCTTTCGAACTTGTCCGAGCTTTTATTGACATTAACAATCTGTTAAAGTTAAGTAAAGATCGGATGAAAAATAAAGGCCCTATCGTCTTAACGAAGCCAAATGTAGCATTTTTAACTAAATCAAGGGCCATAACTCCGTTGTGACTAGTCTGATCTGGCTGGTTTTCGAACTTATCTGAGCTATCATTAACATTAACAGGTTGGTGAAGTTTTGTAAAGATTAGATGAATAATGAAGGCTCTATCGTCTTAACGAGACAAAAGTTAACGACGGATGCTGACGGACGTACGGACGACGGACGGCCGACTTACGGACGGACGGACGACGGACAACTTGGCATCCTATAAGAACCTGTTTAAGTTTTAATATTATTTAGTAAAGAATAGTTTCATATGTATTACACTTGTGTTACTTTCATATGAATACATATGTATGACACATAAAACATACGAATTTCATGCCTAGATATTGTTCCTCTGTAGGTGGATATAAGTAGGTATAAGTATACATTATTACATTCCTGCATCTAGCTGAGTGTGAACATTTCAATATTTACATGTACATTTACATATAAAACAATTTAGATTAAATTCAGATACACAGATGAAATATCAATAACAAACATGAAATGAGGATACAATGAAAATTGCCAAATATCAGCTCCCTCACCGAGTTGTCATTCGACCACATTTTTTCTTTAAAATGACAGCAATTTTGGATTAAAACAGATACAAATAATAAAATATTTCGCATAATTTTATATCTGCCCGAATTTCTATACAAGCCCCACCTCCAACCCCACCCCACATTATTTTAGCCTTGTTTTCTGATGGTATATACTAGCTATATAATTTATTCTTCTCTGAAACATCGAATAGTCGTGCTGTGCTGTTCTCCGACAGCTCTTGTTTGGTTAGTAGGTCAAAGGTCATGGTGACCTGATAATAAAAAACACATCCTGTGCTTTTGTTGGAATACAATCTTGGACTCTTGGTAAACATTCTTGCAAGAACATCTCTTATTGATTATATGTTTAGTAGGTTAAAGGTCAAGATCACTGAACTGATCATGAAAAATGTTCGGACAGCTGTTATTCATGAACTATATGACAGCCCCTATTAATTTGCAAGTAGGTCAACAGTCAAGGTCACCTGACAGAAAGGAAATGCCTTTGAAAAAACTAAATTAATAACGGGCGTATGCAAGGATCAAATTTAATAATTTTAGCCACTTGCTAAAAAAAGAAAGTGCGAAGATTTTTTACTTGCTATTTTAATTAAGGTACTTGCATTAATAATTTAAAACTTTGATTAATTTTAGAAGGATTGCTATACATGATTTCTTTCAAATTAAAATATTAATATCCAAATAATGGAAGATAAAATGAAAACAATTCCCCTCCACTGTCCTCCATGTCAGGGAAGCCCATAAACCAATGGGATGGGGGCACAGGGCGGTTGCGCATCCAACTTAGCTATATATGTTTAACAAATACAAAAAATGAGTTTCGTTTGAAAGGTTGGGGGAGGTTGAATGAGGGGAGGGCAACATAGCTATATGTGTAAGAATTGACCAAAACAACACAGAAATATATTTAAAAAAAATTCGATGGGTTGGGGTAGGGCAATATAGCTATATATGTGTAAGAATTGACCAAAACAATACAGAAATATGTAAAATAAAATTACAAAAAAATGAGTTTCGAGTGGGGGTGGTGGGATGGGGGTGAAGATATATGTGTAAGAAGCTAAGTGTAAGATTGACCAAAATAACACAGAAATATGAAAATAAAATAAAATAAAAATATTCCAGTTTCGAGTGTGTGTGTGTGATGGTGGGTGGGGTTGGGATTTACCAAAACACATACATATGTAGCGGGATGGGGTTGGGGGGGTGGGAGGGGGCCAACATGTGTAAGAACTGACAAATCAACATTTATATGTGTTAGAAGCTATTTGTAAGAATTGAATAAAACAACACAATTTTGTTTTAAATAATAATAATTAAAAAAAGATATTCAAGTGGGGGGAGAGGCGGGGGGTGGGGGGTTAACATATATGTGTAATAACTGACTAAAACAAAACAGAAATATGTAAATACAAAAAAAGGTAGAGGGGGTTGAGGGAGTGGGGGTGGGGGTGGGTGGGTTGGAGGTGGGAGACCATGCCCCAATATGAGTGAAGTATGAATAAGATGCATAAGAATGCAATGATAAGATGCTGTAAGAAATCCCAAACCAAAATTATAGATATATACATGCTTACATGCAAACCTTGATATGCCTATATTGCACAATTTATGGGCCATCACAATTTGGGTTCCATGGGTGCCCAGAATTTGCAGAAGTCAAAATTACTTACCCAACCATTTACAACATACTATAAGGAAACCAATTCCTAAATTTAGTTCAGCTAGGACAAGAAATGTAAGAGATATAGACCTGTAAACACAGCTTACAAGCAACATTTGATGTGAAACAGACACAGAATTTGGGTTCCATGGAAGCCTAGGGGTTACAGGAACCAAAATTACTTAAGCAGCCCTTAAGATAATGATATAAGGAAGTTAATTGCCAAATTTGGTTGTGCTAGGGTAAGAAATTAAGAGATATAGACTTGTAAACACAGCTTACACGCAAAATATGATGTGAAATGGAAGCCCATGGAATACAGGAACCAGAATTGCTATTGCAGCCATTAAGATAATGCTATAAGGAAGCCCATGGGCAAATTTGGTTGTGCTAGGGTAAGAAATTTAAGAGATATAGACTTGTAAACACAGCTTACACGCAAACCTTGATGTGGCGGGGGTGATTACATAAGCTCTCTTATTTTTCGAATAGTCGAGCTAAAAAGCATTATGACTGATGCCCTCATCAAATTGTGTATAACCACGAGGTTATGGTGATATTGACCTTTGACCTTCTGACCTACTGAGCCCAAAATAGAGGGATCATCACCGTCTACATCTCTACTGATATAAAGTTTCAGAAGTTCAAAATAATCATTCATGAATTAAACTGGAAATCAAAAACAGACGGACACTCATCCATTAACAAACAAGAGCGCCGCCTAACGGTGCATTTTACGTCCGTTTCCTAAAATGTTATGTTAAGAAGCATTTCCTTAGATGTCAGGTCAATATAACCCCTTACCCTTTGACCTTCTAAAAAAACGATGTAGGGGATGTTGTTTAACCGAAGAGCACTATTTGTATAAAGTTTCAAGACTGTAGATCTAAATATTTGTGTGAATAACTGCTAGGAAGAATTTTTTATGATCAGGTCACAGTGACCTTGACATTTAACCTAGTAAGCTTAAATCAATAAAGGTTGTTGTTTTAACGTGGGTACTATTTCTGTAAAGTTTTAAAATTGTAGGTCAAATAGTTACAAGTTACAGTGAGCGAAACCTGTATTACAGGATTCAGTAATACTCCTGGATCAGTTAGTAACATTACCTACTATCACTTGGAATAAGTGACCTTGACCTTTAACCTAGTTACCCCCAAAAGCAACAGGGTTCCTCCTCTGACTGAAGGCAAATGCATCTATAAAGAGTGTGAGCGTTGTGGTTTGACAGTTATATTTCCATATAAGCGTCATGGTAACCTTGACGATTTTCTACTTCTGACCACAAAGACAATAAAGTTCTTTTTCTTGCACATATAAAGTTTCGTCAGTTTTTATGTTATGGCACAGACTGCATATTTAAACAGATCTGTAGATAAGCTGAGTTGTTGAGTATTTAACTCATACTTTTGTTGCAAAATCCCTCAGGTTTTTAAAACTGGTGGAGTATCAACTTAGTACAAAACTCATAACTTTTAAAAATCATGAGTATTATATTTGCTTATACATGTATAGTCCTGTGGAACAGTTTATTCCATATTTACATGATGACAATTGTTCCAAGCATGTGTCTAATATTAACGTCATTAAGTGTTGCTTTTGGAGAAACACTAGTACACACAATATATGGTATAATTTGGACATTTATGTTAGGATTACATTGTGGTAGGAATGCATTTTCAAAAAATGAAGCATAACTGTACACATTATTGTTAGGAATGGGCTGAACATGAATGGAGATAATAAGATAAAGGAATTACAACCTTTTATAGGCCTAGTTATGATTAAGGAACATGTACATCTCTAGGCTAAGGAGCGGAATATTCATTTTTCATAAGTGATGTATAGAAGTAGCATTGTGATGCTACTGATTCTGCGAGTGTTTCTGATTCTGATGTAAAAATGATAAAGATGAATTGTTATATGGAACACAGTGAATAGTCACAGATTCAAACATTCCATCTCAGAGTACTACTGTTATGGAAGTTTACACACAAAACTACTGGCAATCTCCATGCATAAATGTGTGTCGTCTGCCTTGTAAACACTACCACGTGTATTTGTGTTAATGTTTCAGTGCATAACCCCACAGGCTCCTTCACTATATTTTCAATATATTTGTCAGATGGGTTTAAAAAAAGTATTTGAAACTATGAATACAAAGATACTTTTTCACATTTTCTTTTTACTTAATACAATTCAAGTCTAATATCAGAAAAAAGGTGTCCAAGATTTAACTAGTGTACAAATTTAAATGAAAAACCCTACCCCAGCTCCCTCTAGTGGCTTTTAGTACGGCAGTTGGCCTTTTCAACATGAGGCCCAAGAGGGCCTGAGACGTGACGTACTACTGGCTAATATGGCTCTGTATATAACATCATTGAGAGCGAGCTGTAATATCGTCTTAGAAAGAGGCAAAATTTCGTAAACATCGGATGAAAAATGGAGGCCCTATCGTCTTAACGAGGCAAACTATAGCATTTTTAACTAAAATCAAGGCCATAACTCCGCTGTTACTGGTTTGATCTGACTGGTTTTCAATCTTTTACGATGTTATCAGTGACATTAACAATTTGGTAAAGTTTGGTATAAGATTGGATAAAAAATTA